>CAJDYZ010013051.1:210-10657 GCA_903986555.1 Heterotrigona itama
CTTAACAAACGAACTATATACTGCTTGTTTTTAATAAAATATGATTTTGAAAACAAGATCTTTTTTTATGGAATAAAATAAAATAAGTGAAATTTCGACCACTGAAAATTGAATTAACTTATACAAATTTAATGGCTACGAATCAGTAACTGAAACAATGAGTTATTTCCAAAAGCGATTGAATAATTGTTCTTGTACAAGTATAAATATTATGTAGTATCTTGTAATCTTCTTTGATAGAACAATATTATTCGTGTTTCTGTTACTTTAAACGGTATTTATAGCAAGCACGATAAGATATCAATAATTTAATAATTGTACATTCTAATAAAATATTTAAATAATTGTTTTTTTTTTTCACTTAGTTTGAACAGATCGTTTAATTATTTCTAACAATTTATTTCTATGTTTAATATTTACAAATAAAACTCCTTCAACATTATTATTTGCTATTATTTATTTACAAGTTCTTTTCTATATTAACATTTTCCTCCTATGTTTAATACCCTCCTACTATGTCTCAAAATACTTTCAGTTGTATTCCATTTGTTTCTATTTTAAAACATGTTTATATGTTTGACTGATTTATGTATGAGAAAAAGTAATATTCATATATTTATATTAAGAGAAAAAGCAATATTTTTTTTTGCAAGGTCTTTCATTTCTCCTATTTTTCTTTTATAGAGAAAACATAAAATCCCCAATCCTAACTGTTAAATAAATAATTAAGTAATTTGGTTCTTTTTACATTTTAATATTTCATGTCGTATATAAACACTATATACCTCAATATAGATATATGCTTATTGTCTTGTTAGAATAAAATCTTCTTTTCTACAACAGTATGCATTTGAAAAATATTTACATTACATAATCATAATGTGTTAGCTGTTGATCGAAAATTATTCAGATAGTAAGTGCATTTTATTTCTTTGAGTGCAATTATAAAAAATATATACAAGATTAATAAATGCAACAATCAGATACGTATATGACACTTATATGCATCGCATGTAGTCATTTTTTAAACGCATACATAAAGTAGATTATTATTTAAATTAGTCAGACATTTTCGTTTCTTCTACAGAAAATATAAAAAAACAATTCGAAGAGATTCATAAATTGAGATAGAAACTTGCAAATCATCGCTCTTCAGAATTTTATAATACTTACGTAAATGCAGATGATTTCGTGAAATATTTAACAAACTTTCTCCATGAGTTCAATAGATCACTATAAATAAAAAAAAAAAATTTTATTTATTTCGCTTCATTAGTCGTTTATATCGCAAGTAATGAAATTTTTTTGTTATTGATTTTACTGAAAATTTATAATATTCTATAGTGATAGAAAAAGATAAGAATTTGTTATCGTCGCACTGATTACGTGCCAACGTTCAATTTTTCGACATAATAAATACTTCGATTGAAATCGTTGATTAAAATCAATCTTCAAACATGTTACATTCTAATATACCTGATATCAAAGCAAATTATACGAAATGTCGATTTTTCAAAATGAAAAACGCAGAATCAGTTTGTAACACAGCATTTATGAACATTTTTTTTTTAAATCTCCAACCTTAAAAGCATTGAACTCTATCGAATTTTCTTAAAAAATTGTCGGATGAAAAATGATCGTAAAGTATAGATATATGTACGTCTAAGAAAAGTTTCATATTAAAAATGAATCCGCAGGCGGATTTATATTTATTCGTATAAGTCTCGATATAAATTAACATATGGAGCACCGTTTCATTTTATTTTTTATGTTGTGCTTTATTTTCACGACTCGACCTTATCGCAATCTTTTTCAAAGAAAGAACACGTTGATTCATACTACAAACATCAGTTTTGCATTATTGATGTTACTTTATAAGAAGTGAAAGTAAGAGACTATAGAAAAATGCTATATGAACGGATACGACGAATAAGAAGCAAATGATACAGTTGCATATTTTTAAATACTGTTTTCAAATATTTGAAAATATGTATTTATATCTTGTGCCTTGAATAATCTTAATTGATCATTTTTATACGTATAAATTGTAATTCTGAATTATTAAAGTTAATGTACTAGTATTCTACAAATAACAATACCATCGTTCATTATTTCAGCGATATGTTGTAAAATTTGTAACGTTCTATTTTATTTAGTAAATTACCACTATATATCAATTTTTTTTTTAGATGAACATTAAAATAATAAACAAGTGCACTAGAATTTTACATAATATCGTTGTCATATTTATTCCATTATTTACTTCACATACCATATTATTCCATATACGTTCTTGATTTTGTAATTCCTCACAAATTATTCTAATCGAGTCCAAATTTTACATTTGATTATTTTACTTCAATTATAAAACATTATTTAATCGTACTTTAACAACAGCAATATAAATTCCCGCACGTTTAAATGTAACAAGATGTACTTATAACGAACTAATAACGAATATTTCTGAACACATACTTTCATTGGTCATTTAAAATCTCCCTCTGTGATTGGTTGACAATTTAAGTAACTAATAATATAAAAAGCGCGAACTTTAAAAAAGAATCATGTCAAATATATAATACATAAAGATAAAAAATTATTGAGGAAGAAGAAATGTAACAATAAAGCTTAAAAGATTTAATTAAATTTTATCACTTTAGTAAAAACTACTCAAATATCTTTAACATAATTCCAATATTTATTGATAATTTTACTATACATGTATATAACGAATAATAATCAAGCTCATTAACTTGTTCTTTTAATTACTAATGTGATACATACACATAAATAAAAGGTTCATGTACACATATATCTGAACTTTTTATTTATAATTTCTACATTCGAAATTAAATATGTTTATAATAGAATATTTTTAACTAAATCGACATATATTTAAAACAAGTCTATTTCTTTTCATGTGTACATTTCATATTGGCTTGAAATTGTGATAGTGCATTAAGCATTATAAATATTTCGATAGGTTTTCTATTTGATGGAAGTTAAATATCTACATAAATACATTTTGGTATACTTCGAAGACGATATGTAGTTTTACTCATATCCCACTAAACAATACAGCACATTATGCATGGTATTCATACTACAGATTTTTAATTCTTGTCAATTACAATTGGTCAGAAACACATGCGACATGTATGTTTGAATACATTTCCTTGTGACAGAAAAATATTATAAATTTTCCTGTCCTATTTAACAACAATAAAATGCTTTATATAACTTATCATATATTTTACACATCATTCGTTTGAAAATTCACTTTAACACTTCTTCTTTTTTATATTATTTTCTATCATGTTGAATTTGTTCAAGTATCATATTTCGTCAAGTAAAAATTAAATGCTCCATAAAATTTATGCCATTTAAATGAAATAAAATTATTTAACGTTGAATATTTACTTCTAGTTTAATATCATATACATTCTTTATATCATTCTTTTGCTATTAAACATTACACAAAAATATTCAACACTGATAATGTTATTATAAGATAATGTTTAAGATAAGTACAGTTAAATTTTTTTATACTCAAAATATGCAGTTTAAAAAAAGATTTTATGATCTTGAAATAATCATAATAAAACGTAATAAACGTAATAAAAATCAGATATGTTTGATATATATCAGTACAGAAATTACATGCAATATGATCAAGTTACATGCTCCTATCCTTTTTATGCTAATTAACACTACATATAATATAGTATACTGTTTATATATAAACATAAATTGCTAAAGGTTTACTTAATTATAAACAATCACAATAAAATGCAACGCAAATCACAATAAACAGTAACTTTATAATAATCTACATACGCGCTACATAAATAATCTACATATGTCTAAAAGTGGCATTTAAAATGAATTATTTGGCAAACGCAACACAAAAATCACCAAACGTTAAAAGTCAGTACCCAGTTAAATATGTCGAAAGTCTTACATCATTAATAAATAAATTAATTAAAAAATAGGAATGTAAGGAAAGATAATGGTCGAATAATTTGATAGTTTCAATTAAGAAATAAGTGCTTATTCGATTAAAAATACATGATATTAATTTAAGAAGAAAAAAAATAAAAAATGTCTATGAAACTAAGTCATTGATAATTTGATTAAAATAATTTTGAATAGAATTAAACCTGGTATAAACATTATTGAAAAATCAGAATATTATATATTTACAATTTTGTAATTTTGAATAGAAACCACATTATACATAGTAAAATATATCAGTACAGCTGATTAATGCTTTTTCCTGTCATATATCACTCACATTTAACCACAAAAGCATGGAAAATACAAAAAATTGGAAGTTTTTGATTCCAGAATATCATATGGAAGTAAATACCACACATATAAATCTAAATATCAAATGAAATTATTACAAGTAAATTCAAATGTATGTATGTATACATATATATGTACAAATAATTTGGCAGAGAGAATATACATATAATTCATATATATATAATTCATATACTTCTATATATTTTTTTTCTATTCAAAAAAGAAAGAAGAAAAGTTATATAACCTATCTCTTACTGTTACCTCACTATATATTCTAATTCAATTTTTTACCTTAAATAATAAAAATAAAAAGAAATGGAAGATTGTTTTACTTACACGTAACTCAACCCACATATATGTATACACAATAAGTGAAAATAAAATATGTTATGACTCGTCCATCTTCTCTAACTTATGAATGATCTTTTTTAAAATCTTAGGATGCTTTGATTTTGGAAATGTTATTTTAGTTAAAATATTACACTTTTCAATTTAAAACGTAAAATTTAAACAAATAACTATATCCAAAATCAATGTATTTTCTTCGCGGATTTCATTCTTGTAACATTATGACACACAATAGACAAGTAGGACCACAAGAAATCAAGCCCATGAATACTATCAGAATATAATTTCTACAGCAGTCTTTAACTTTGGCATTATTTCAAATAAAAAACTGAAATAATGTAACATATAAAGGTTTAGTAAATAATATGTTAATATTACTAATTCTCTATCAGTATCAAAAACTACAACTGAAACTGTGTTGAAAATTATATATGAAAGAAAAAAAATGATCTAACTACTTCATCTATATTTCAGTATAAATGATCCAAGCAATTTACAGTACCATAAATTGAAAATAATAAAATACTAAAATATTAGTAGAACTAAATAAGTGCTTCAAACAATGCATATTCATAGGCTCAATTATTGAATATTTTTTCCAAATACAACATTTATCACCATTCACACAAGAAGATGAATTATTTTGCCAATTAATGTTGTGAATTTAAACATTACTATCTGGTCTATTAGTAAAACCCATTGGTTGAGCATTTTCAACAAGTGTAGCTTGCATACTTGATGAAGGAACCTCGATATTCATCGCTGCTGATCTCATTTCACGAAGCGGTGCCCTAAAAATTCATAAATTATTAAAAAATTTATAAAATAATACGAACATATAAAAACTATGAAATGGCTATTATATATATACAAAATATTGTATATATACAAATATAAATTTTGTATCATAGAATATATACCTATAACATGTAAGAAAATAAGCGTTTTAATAAAATAAAATATTATATAAATATATAAAAAGTATTAACTAAATATTATATAAATATATAAAAAGTATTAATTAAATAAAATATTATATAAATATATAAAAAGTATTAAACAAAAATTTCAATAGAAATATAAAAATATGATTGAAATTTTCCATATCTATTATTATGTGTTTTAGATATATTATATATTTTATAATTATGTCCAGATAGAATCTATACTATCCCATAAAGAATAGTATTTAAAATTTAAAATTATGAGCTGAAATTCAAATGTATGTAAAATTATAAGTAAAAAAAAAGCTACCAATAGCATGCAACTTATTAATATAAATAGTATATGATATTTTAAAAATACAGAAAGCAAACATATAATTCCAATGCAAGAAATCCAAAGCTAAATGTTATTCTCATAGAATTAAAAGTATGTTTATATATAGATAAATAATTTAAAATTATAAACCAATACTTGTAGCATACACACATTTAAGCCTTTCATTACAGCTGATTTATAAGTGTTAATTTAAATAAAATCTAAACTTGAACCAAATAATTTAATTTTAACAAAACATAATTGCACACAGAATGACAATTTAGTCTCATACTAAATAAATTAAATTTGTATTGTCAAATACATTATTCATAACTGTAACATTAAAATCTAATCTAAAAATCTATGTGATATATAGAAGACTACAAATATAAAAATGACATTAAATTTTATGTATTATTGCCTGGTTAGAGGAGTGGTGCAATGAATGTTTGATGATTTATGTAGGCCTCCAGACATCAGGATCTTCCACGAGAGTTGTATGATGATCTGTAGTAGGAGGTACAGTACCCTGTGGGGAACTCACACCCGACGTCATTCCTGCTGGGTCGGGCCTGGTTCCTCTGTTAGTAGTTGTGTATTAGTAACAAAATTAAGAATTACATCAAATATATTATACTGTACTATTATATTTTAACAATACACAGCTTGTAATGTATGTTAAATGAAAGGAAAATGATATATCTTGCTTTGTATGAATAATATACGTTTCATACAACTTTCATAAAATGAAATAAAAATTATGTTAGTTAATATATGTATTATAAAAGGTACCCAAAAACCACAGCAATAAATTCAAACATAAATACAAACAAATATGAGACACTGTAACAAAATTAGTCTTCCACCCATAAGCAAATATGTGCACACATTATTATGCTAACACATCACACAATTTGTTTTCCTAACTGAATTATATAATATCATGTATTGTTTTCTTGTAATTGAAACAAAGTAATACATTTATTAATATAAAATTAATATAAAATGTGTATACCTACAAAATTATATTTTCAGTGATCTAATTGTAATTTAATATATGATATATTTTATATAATAAATAAAACACATGTAACTTACTTTCGTCCAAGTGACATTAGTCCATATATTACACCTGTTGCAAATATTAGACCACTACCAAACAAGCTACTCAGGCCAAAACAAAGGAGGACTGAAGGAATTGCAATTCTAAAAATAAAAAAAATATATCATGTCTAAATGTTACTGATATAAATTAATATTTATAGAAAGAAAGAAAGAAAAGAAATGTATATATTTTGTGTGCAAAATATGATTTACTTACATACAATATCCAGCTGCTCTATTCCAATATGGTCTCTTTTCCACCCAGTCACTGAAGTTTTGTACATAATCAATAAATAAACAGCAACATGGTGCTTCTATTGTTGCAACTATAAAACCAGCCACCATTTGCCACATACCACTTATTAGGCAATCTACAGAAGCTCCTAGTATTGACAAGCAATTCCATCCTCCAAGAATAATTGCAACTGTAACAAATTCACAAAAATCAAAAAACCATGAAAATTATAGAAAACACTGCAAACTATAAATTTCAATTGTCATGTAGCATTTTTGTAATAGCTATTGTAAACAACATAAGTAAAAATAATACAAATATTTGTAGTGATAATAAATAATTTAAAGTGTTTAAATTTTACATAATCAATTTTATAGTATAGAAAAATCACAAACCATAAATGCATATTGTGTCTTAATACTGTGTCTGTATACAAAACATTAATCATTATACATTTTTTTTTATATAAATTTTGAAAAATATGACAAGTTTGCTGTAAAGGAAAGTGATAACAATAAGTTTCATTTTATAATAATATGTACTTTTTGCAATACATGTTTTGTTTGAAAACATACTTATACTACCCACGGTACCGAGTCCTCGTCCAGCATATTTCATCCACCAAGGTACATCGTCCTTGGCAACAGGGTCCTGTCCTGGTCTTTGCATAATCGATGATATCTTCTCGGCGAACGACTAAAAAGTTGTCAAAAACTATCATTACTAAAAAACATAACATATATCCAAACGATTCTAGTTTCGGTAATTTAAAATGCATTTACCATTTTTATCGTTCCAGTCTCCCCTTCTTCACCAGCTGACAGGACCAAACGAGACTGACAGTACTATAAGGATATGTTGATGTGCGAAAAATCGACCCGTGAGTTTCTTAATTATGTGGCTAGAGGCGCTTATATCTGTCAACGATTTTGTTCGTAGCTCTTACGTGAACTCCTTTATGATTAAACGCTATTTCTATTACCAACTTACTGATAAAATATAACCTCGCAAAAAAATTTTTATTAATCAGTATAAATATTCGTAAAATCAAGTAAATATTTTTATTATTTACAGTATAGAATTTATTTTTATTAACTGCATTCCAGAAAATTGTAGATTTTTTTTCTATCGATGTGTTTGAAATAGATTTTGTCGAATTATTTATTTACAGCGTTAAAAAATTATATTAAATATTATTTTATATTGTATATTAGAATACATAATTATATTAGAACAATACATAATTATATTAGAATATTACATAAACATTCTTTTTTTTTATTATAACATTAAAAATTTATAATGAATCAACTAAAACTTGTATATAAAATATGATATAAAGATATTTAGGAATTTTAAGTTAGGATAATTATCTTCTTTGTGGTGTACAGAAATAATACTTAATTATTACATCAATATATAAATATGTTTATAACAAATATAGATTATATCAATGATAATTATTAAATAATCTTTATTAAAATTAAATCATGTAGTATATTCAGTAAAATCATCCATATAAATACGTTTGTTCGACCTTGGTGATAAGTCATCAGTTGTTCTATCTGGATTATTATTTATTGATTCTTGCAACACACGATTCCTAAGTCGTTTAATATGTCGTAAACGTTCTAACCAATTAGAAGCATATGGATTGTGACTATTTTGTTCTAATGATGAAGAAACCATCGAAGCAAGCTATAATAAAAAAAAAAGAACTGTAAATCTCATTGTAATACAATTTAAGTTCAAACTACAATACAACAAATATAATTACACTAGTATTAGTATAATGTTTTTTTTTTATAATGTTTTTTTATAATGTTTTAAAACTTACATTGGCATGAAGAGCTAATTGTCGAGATAAAATAGCTAAATTTTGATCAGAAATAATTTTTGGCTCACTGTGTCGAATATGTTTAGCTAATTCTTCTTTTACTTGAACTGTAACTTGATTAGTACCATGATCTAGGGGTTGAATCACAACACATGCATAATTAAATTGTCCCTAAAAAAGTAATACAAATATTAATACAGTCAATAATAGTTAATATTAATATCAGTACATATTAAACATACTTTTACAGTTTGTATATTGTATGGCTCTCCAGATTCATTATAAACTACAGTAACATAGTTATTTCCAATATGTTGCTTTTTGGATGTACATTTTGGATCACTTAGTTTTGTTGGCATCAATGTAGCAACATGGAATGCCACCTAATAAAATGATATAAAATTAAAATTTAAAGTATGAAATAAAAAAAACTGTACAAATTCTTTTGAACCTGTGTAACATCGTCTTGCCAAATGTATGCGAAGTTTCCATTTTCACCATTACGATCTAAACCTCCTAAAAATACACCTTCATCAACGTCCTTCAATCGGACTAACGTCCCTAATCGTTGTAAGAATTCTGTATATCTAAGTGATCCATGTTGATTAGCTAAAATTTCAATTTCATTAGAAGCTTGTCCTGGGCCAACATAAAGAACTCCAATTTTATGCGTTTCATATGGTTGTATTCTATCTAAATTTATTACTGCTCTTTGTACAGCCGTTGTCTGTGGAACCAATAAAGGTTTTTCTGAAGGCGAACCAAAATGTGCTGTATGATACAGTTGCAAAAACACAAAACTGTAATTTACAATTTAAATGTCAATTTTATATTAAAACACAAAAATAATTATTAGATATTTTTATTTTAAACTATCGCAACATTACCTAGGATTGATACTAGTTTTAGGTGTTTCTTTTACTCGTGGTGAATTTCCTCTACGAATATTATCCCATTCCCGGGATTTTTTCACAGGACTCATTACAGAAATTGTATGACCTCTATCACGAAAAGGTAACGGTAAAGGAGGTAACATAGAAGGATCAGGTTTCTCATCCTTTTGCTGAAAAAAGATACGTATTACTTATTATAACAAAAATATGAACAATATCATCCACGATACCTTATCTGCTAGATGATTGCGTCCAATAGGTGGTTTATTATCTGATCCTAATGGCATTTGTTTTTGACCAGACTCAAGACTAGATAAACGAGGATAAATTTGTGTAGGTGATTGTGGAGGCTTTGCAATAGACGATTGAATTTGTGTTGCGCGTCCCTGTACTCCTAAAAAATTTCCTTGACTCTATAAAAATAGATAAGATTTTCATAAGCACATTAATACATCATTAACA
>CAJDYZ010013058.1:7720-18003 GCA_903986555.1 Heterotrigona itama
CAAAAACGCATGCTTCACGCAAAAAGATATACTTAACTAAAAAGGCAAATAATCGATAGTCAACAACCGTATTAGCTAAATACTTTACGTAAGTATTTATATAAAGTACTTGAAGTAAGTAACGTACTTTATATAAGTAGCATAAGTATCTTTCTATATTTTACTCTTGGATGCGTATCTCTGCGCATGTACAACGATACAAGAGAACTTAACAAACTTGAATTTCTGATAGCAACTGAAATTTGAATCGCTGACGCCCCCTGATTCGATTTTTTGGACTGGCACACGCCTACCAAGCGTGAGCTATTACGAACGAATTTATTACTACGTGGTCGTGATTTCGAATTCAACGAAATGAGAGAAAAGATACGAGCCTATAGATATGTTCGATGCAAACGATGCTGTGCTCGTCCTTCACGATTTTCATACTCTCTTTATCTTTGCAGATTTCGCCGAAATGAGGGACCACCCGTCGCGCCTTTTCTCCGATACGAGGTAAGATGTGATGCGATCACTCACGCGATTATCTCGTAATAGGGCAGAGAAATTTAAACAATTGATTGCGTTTTATCTTGTTGCAGAACGGACGCGTAGAAATGCCAGAATGAGAAGTAAGCGAGATCATTTCTATTCTTCATCGAATACAAAACGTACGAGTATGCATACTATCGTTCATAAAGTATCCTGTATATACTTTCATATTGAACACAATTTGTAGCAGCTAATCTTCTTCAGATTATTTAGCAGAGTCAACAGATTCTGTACATAATTCATCAGTTACTGACTTATCGATTCAATCTGTTAGAAAAGCTTCATTGTCATTCACGTATGACTGCCTACATTAAACGTCGGGAAATCTTTCTTCCATTTGAACACAGCTTCCTTAATTCGTGATGGTGAAATTAAAAATCAAAGTGTTTGAAGATAAAGAGCTTATTGAATTAAAATCGTCGTTCCACTTCAGACTTGACAATTATAAATGCCAGACTAGTTTTTAAGATAAACTTGAAATCTGACTTTTGAAAATCAATTCAAGTGCATTTTGATATACTGTTACGCATGTCCATGATTATAGTGCGCATGAAATCCCACGTATTCGAAGTTTTGTAATTAAAGTTACATATTTAAGTCAGATATAAGTAAATTTTCGGATAACTTTTGGACGATAGTGTACGTGCTAATTCTGCGAATGCCGGTGATTTATGAGAGGCTGCAGAATGGCACATATTGCAGGAGTGGCGTTTCTGGGAACGGTCAGATCGGTACGCGGAACTTTCCTGAGGACGCTCGTCTTCGTCTTCCTGGCAACGTTCCTGTGGCTTCAGCTTCATGTGATCAGCCTGACCGGTCGAGACTCCGCTGGACAAGCCTCGTCGAACGAGACGCTGTTCGCCCTTGTACCGCAAGAATTACATAGGTAAATCGGCCCGTGCAAGTACATATGTTTGCGTTTCCATCGAAAAGAAAGTCTTCGTCAAGTCCTGTACGATGACAAAAGAAAAAAAAAAAAAGAAAAATAACACGGTGAAAAGAAAAGAAATAAATAGAAACGAGATAAGGGAAAGAAACCGAAAGAAGAGTTGTAATTCCAGGTTTCTGAAAGATCGTCGAAATGGTTCTTCCTCAACGTTAACGAACACAAGCACAGAGACGTTAACGGAGTTCGAAATAGCGGAGATTCGCCGAAACATAGAAAAAGCGAATGCCGAGCAGAGAGTATACAACGAAGAGTCTTTCGGCCCTTTGGCCAACGACGCTCCCATAATAGTGATTCAGGTGCACACTCGGCTCACCTACCTCAGGCATCTGATCGTATCGTTGGCCCAGGCGAAAGGGATCGAGCAAACCCTTTTGGTCTTCAGTCACGACGTTTGGCATCCAGACATCAACTATCTCGTGCAGAGTGTTGACTTTTGTCGGGTTATGCAAATATTTTATCCCCATAGTATACAGACTCATCCTCGAACGTTCCCCGGTGAAGATCCGAACGATTGCCCTCGAAATATTCGCAAAGAGCAGTGAGTAATCTGTCAGTAAATGTAACTTCTATAATAAATCATGATCTTCTTGGCGCGGAATTTATTATAAGGGTCAAATTCTCGAAATATAAAATTTTCCAATCAAACAACAAAATTAGTTATTATCTAAATTGTAGATTTTTTTTTTTTAGATGTAGAATTGTAGAATATAAAGTGGAACATGGTCGGAAACACTTTTGCACAATACTATATACGTTAGACGCATTTGCATCAATACAATAGACAAGCACTCTATAAATGTATCGTTAACAAGTGAAAACAATACTGTAAGGTCACAAAGTATAGTTGATAATTGATCTAACTGCAATTAAATGCACCACAAGCAACATTCTGAAAACAAGTACTTGCTTGTTTACATTTAAATTTGGTTAATTTCTTGCTATAATTAAGAATCCCATGTTTATAATTAAGAATTCCCAAAGAAGAAGAAATCATATACTAATCATGAAGAGAACAATATATTTATATATGTCTAATATATTTATATATGTCTAAACATTCGCGTCTGATACTTATAGAAAATTGTCTTTAATTACTGTCTTATCTTCGATTCTCAATGAACCTACGTTTTTCTCTGTTCTTTGTACTCTTCCGCTATTTCGCCACTATAATTCGTCATTCCACAGAGCTCTCAGTCTCGGTTGCATCAACGCCAAGCACCCGGATCTCTATGGACACTACAGAGAGGCGAAATTCACGCAAACGAAACACCACTGGTGGTGGAAAGCGAATCGGGTGTTCGATCAATTGTCGATCACGAGAAATCACACGGGGACAGTCCTTTTCCTCGAGGAGGATCATTACGTCGCCGAGGATTTCCTACACGTTCTCAGACTGATGGAACGTACCTGCAAACATAGCTGCAAAAGATGTAACGTCCTATCTCTGGGCACCTATCTCAAAACCTACAACTACTTTGCCGATTTCAGCCGCAAGGTGAGAGGCTCACACGTGTCGCACTAATCGTTCCAATCGCTCTAACCGTTTCAGTCGCCCTAATTGCTCAAATTGTTCTAATCGCTTTACTCGTTCGGTGCGTGAATTCGAACAGCTCCTTCCCTAACCAGATATGCAAATAACCGTGAAAAAGAAATCGGGCTAATTCTGCTTCTTGGACCGTTAACTCGCGCGATTTTTTACTAGTGAGAAGTTTTTATTCGTGTCTTGCTATCCAATCCACTGTGATGTTTCATTTGAAGGCCACTGATGAAAACACACATTTCCCGCCTTTTATTGCGCAATTTCAAAATTCAATATTTTTCGCAACTATATATTTTGGTCACTCTCTCGAACAATGTTAAAAAACACATCGATGACGTTAGCTGTGCACGTTAATATCAATTAAGTTAAACTAACTACTTCCACTCTACTCTTCAGCTATATATATTTCATAAAGACAGAACAAAATTAATGAAACTGAACCTACCATATTTTCTTCCATGTGATCTTTGTTTCATTTTCTAAGAAGAGTGTTCTGTTACTTAACAATTGCATTCTTTCTCTGTCTTTTTTTCCTACTCTCCTTTTTTCTTCATCACGTTTCACAAAGAAGGGAAGGAGAAGTAGATAGAGATAGGAATACATGAAAGAAATGAAAATTCAACAAAATGTGAGAAACAGGCAAATTCGAGTCGATCTGAATTACAAAAAAAAAAAAAAATTAACCAGTATCGCGTAAAGAATCGTTGGACGATGGGTGCATACCGAATTATCATCATATCGAATCATTAGCTCGATTTCAGTATGAATATCTGTGTGTCGATGTTTCACGCACGCCTCCTCCGTTAGTTCCTTGGCGTCAACAGCGCCCTGCAAAAGGAGCTACTTCGTGGATTAAAGAGATGGGAGGCATCGGCAAGGCTACAGTCGATAAAAGCTGAAGACACCAGTGACAGCGGAAGAATCGGCGGATTTCCGAGCAGCAGCAGCAGCAGCAGCAGCAGCAGCAGCAGCAGCAGCAGCAGTAGCAGCAGCAGCAGCAGCAGCAGCAGCAGCAGTGGCAGTGGCAGTGGAAGCAGTAGCACCGGAAGTAATAGCAATAGTACTCCCACCGGGATGATCAACAGCAAGAACAGCAGCATTAATGACATCGCTAGCAACACTGGCGCTGCCGGCTTCGTACCCATGGCTCGGAACGCACAGATTTTGCAATCTGCTTCCGCGTGGGCTTTCCAACTCCTACCCGAACTCTACAATCATTATCAAAAGGTTGCCGGCATCTTTCGACGACCCTTTCGTTACGCGTGCAATTCTCTCCATCTCTTCCTGTCTCGATGAAGTCGGGCGCGCACGTGCGCACGCACGCGTCATTTTCTCTTCTCCAGATTTGTCCGTTAGCGAATTGATCGACCTTCGAGAAATTCATAATCTGACATGACACGTCAGTTGTGCATGATCTTACGCAAGCTTCGAACAGTCGTCCAGGGAATTATCACAAATCTCACGAAAGAAAGCTCGATATCATTAGATAACGATTAATAGGAGCAGTATTATGTAACGAGTCGCATTCTATGAAATTTGCCTTGGATATCCGATACAAGTATGCAGTAATAACTTGCATATTCAGTAACATGTAAGCGCGTGCGCGCACGCGCTCACGCGCACCGATCGTCCCGCGATCTTCCTATTCGTTTTGTCCTTAACGCGATATTATCACCGCTACACCTTAAAAAAACTGCGTTCGTGATATTTCATTCAGGCTGAGGTAATTCCTTGGATCTCGAGCAAACACAACATGGGCATGGCGTTTAATCGCGTCACGTGGAACAAATTGAGAAAGTGCGCCGCCCAGTTTTGCTCGTACGACGATTACAACTGGGACTGGAGTCTTCAACATATCGCGCAAACCTGCATGCCGCCGAGCAAAGGGCCCGGAATCGCGCCTCGTACAGAATCTGGTTTGATCACGATGATGATGAGGGCGCCTAGAGTCTTTCACATTGGAGAATGGTACGTCCGAGTCATTCTTTCTCTCTTGTTCGTTCCGAAGGTAAGATTCCCTATCACTGACAAATGCATGTAAACGCAGATAACTAAGCTAAGCTACATAAGTACGCTGTGTCGCAGCCAAGAATCTTACCTTCGCTTTCTCAATGTATGTATCTTCCAAAATATTTCTGTGATTATTAAGTATTCGTGAATATTACCGATACCAGCGGAGTCCATCACAAGAAAACCAATTGCGAATCGACCGCTGTGATAGCAAAGGTTCAAAACGTCCTAAAGGCTGCCCGAGAACATCTTTTTCCTACTCAACTGACGCTTACTGTAGCTGGTACTGCAAAAAAGACGAAGCTGAGGAAAGGCAACGGTGGATGGGGCGACACACGAGATCATCGGCTTTGTTGGAACATTACCGTTTATCCGGATCTTGTTTTACCTTGAGGCATCGAAATATCCTTTCAATTCTCTTTTTTTTTCTTTTACAATCCCCTCTCCCTCCCTCTCCCTCTCTCTTTCTCTATTTAGCTATCTATCTATCTGTCTGTCTGTCTCTTACTCTTTGTCCCATTGTCCAAAAAGTCGCATCTCGCTTGTCCCGTTTCGTTTCTGCCTTGTCCTAACACATCCAGTTTCGTCTCTGGTGAAGAATGCCCGTTTAACAAGTTCCTTCGCATTGACGAATTATTGTATCGATCCCACGGTCTGCTATCAGATCATGCGGTCATCTCTTATCTTTATATTCGTGCTGAATTTAGCAACCGATTCACGCGGCAACAGCAATTCACGCATAGCGACTCAACTCCTCGATAAATTTGCGTCTCGATTGGTCCCTAAGAAACAACGTCCCTAAGAAACACGCTTATCACGTATTCTAGTCATCGTATCTCAATAACGATTAACGATAACAAACGGGTAACAAAAAAAAAAAAAAAAAAAAAAAAAAAATGATCGGTGTCTATAAATTGTTTGCCCGATAGCAAACTACTAGGCCGACAACGTTGCTCGCTTCAAGACGACCCAGATTTTTTGAACTCGGAGTGACTCCGAGAGCGAACCAAAGCCATCCACGAGTCGCAAAATTTACATAGGATACGTTTTATATTTGTAACGAGAATCAACGAAAAAATAAACAAATCGATCGACTTTTCTCGTATCTGTTATTTTCTTCAAACGTTTATTATCTCTTATTTCATCGTCCTCGTTGTAAATTGAATACATCGTACCTCGATTCGCCGGCAGTCGTATTTGTACAAGCAATTTGTTCGTACCATCACCTAAAAATACCAATAAAGAAGAGTGTCCTTCGTGAGCCGGTTACTCAACTCAAAATCATCTTGATCCCTCAGAATCCTAAAAGTTTTGCGTACGTTGGTACGTTATCGTCATATTCTGCCCTCATAAAGTTTCCTGCTATTGGTCCTTCCAAACTGTATTTCTCTGCAAACTTCTTTATGTTGAATCGTTTTCGTTGAGGGCCATCCCTGGAATTCGTACCAATCGATGATTCGCGATTTATCAATTTATTAGCCAGAAAAAAGAAAAATAGAATATAATCAACTTTTTACGGTCGTATATCTGTTTTCAGTCATAGAAAACTAGTTCTTACATCGATCGTATATCATACTTCGTAAGTATTATATGTGCATAAAATTTTTAATTGGTTAAAGATTAAAAGTAAGTAATAACTTATCATAATGCATAATTTATGATGTTATGTTCTTTCAATGAACATTTTAATCATCATCGTTTATACCACAACCACGAAAAGGTTAAAATCAAGCAAGCTATACATATATGTATCCACTATACCTGTTGCTTAGTCTTCTCTCGTCGAAAGTGATAGACCCTTGATTCTGTTTGTAAACAAGAAAGATGTATCGATGTTTCCCGCTACCTTTTGGTGGCGCTGGACCAACATATTCCGCTAATACTTCTCCCTTCGCGATATTTTCTTCTGGAATATTTCCAACCAGCCAATGCCGAAATTCCCGATTGTATCCCTTTCTGGTCGGTACGTCAGCATCTACACATGATAAAGTCATCGCATTGGTCATGGCTTCAACAAGCATTAAATCATGAGCCATCGGAATCACCGATCGATCAAGAATCAAACAGCAAATAAAAAATGAACGAAACGAAAGAAACAGGTTTGTTCGCAGCGACTTGGTGAAAGTTGTCGCGAGTTGCAAGCCTCGAAAGTTTCACAAGGATAAGGTAATGTATATAAGGTCGCGTTCTTCACAATCAACTCTGGCCTGGAAATAAATTTACAAATTAACTCTGTCTACTTACTTACCTGTCATTACAAGTGTGTAAAGAACTCCACCTTCATGTTTGTAATGAATTTCTGGAATCTTTTGCGTCTCCGTCGGAGTCAACTCATTTCCAAAATCAACCACTTTCTCTCCGTATTTGACCTAATTCAGATCCATATACGTTAATAATGTCATATGAAATAATTAAATAATTTAATTATATGAAATAATTTATTTTTTTTTTTTTAATTAAACTGTCTTAAGTGATTATGCACGCACAATTAATTAGGCATCTATGACTTTTACTTTCTCCTGACATCTTTTTTTGACATTTCTCACTCACAGATTCATTCTTGTATTAAACGTAATCATCTAAAGAAAACTACACCTCGATTTTCTCCGTTGGTGCCTTGTCCAGTATGTCAGGTACAATTTGCGCTTCCTCGAATTTTGAACGAGTATCTGCACCCGTGATAATATGGATACCGCAAATAAAGACTCCTGCAATTTATTTTTATCTTACATTTAATATACGATGATTCGAAATCAAACTCATGTCAAATTCATGATCCGATTCTAATTAAAAAGCACGCACCTATCACAATGAAATACTTCATCTTCGTTTCGTTACGATCGTTCACTCAGCCTCGACAAACTACAGTCACTACAATACAGTCAACTCTGCAGAAACATTTTATCCCATCGACTATCCCCTCTCCCTTTCCTAGTTTATAACCTGAAAAGAATTCCTATTACGCTTAACTTTTCTTTTCATTTGTCGTCGAACAACTATATTTTTCCCCCTCTTTTCGCAAGTCCATGGCCCCTTATTCGCTTCTTCAACCTTCTTAATATCCTTTCGCTATCAAACGAAAACAGTAATCATTCCAATTATCAAATCAGTTCAATAAAATCTTGCATAAAATAGATTGACTTGATCGACTACACTATGATAATACATTGTAATTTCGTTTATTTTCCTTCTTCACGTACAAGTATTACAAGAGTGTAAAATATCTGCATATCCATCTTTGAAATCTATACTTCATGCTTCATACTCCTTATATTCTACTCGTGCTTAGCCTCCTAATTGTTTATAAAGCAGTGGAACATAATCATCGAATTCGGCCTGGTACATGTTTCCAGCAATAGGATCTCCTAGTTTGTATTTCGCGGCGAATTTTCTTATGGAAAACTTTGCTCTATTATCCCCGCTGCGATTAGTTAAACGAGGTTCATCGAATGTAAGCTTCTCAGGCTGTTTATACAAAAGGAAGACGTAACGATGTAAACCGGTGCCTTTTGGAGGACCTGAACCAACATATTCAGAGAGGGCTTCTCCTTGGGAAACATCAGAACCAGGAATGTTCCCTATCAACCAGTGATGCCATTCACGAAATTTTGGTTCTTTACGACTTGGTGCATCTGGATCTGAAAGGAGAATACAATAAATTAATCTAACTATTAATTAAAAATTACTGCTATAAAATTACTATTCTCTCATTAAATACATACCAGTCATACACAGAGTATAAAAAGTATTTGCATCTCCGTCCCATTTAACAGTAGGCGGATCCTTAACTTGCGTTGGAGTCAATACTTTGCCAATTTCAACAGCAAGATTATTTGGATAAGTGACTTGCAATACATTTGTGGGAACTTTATCTATAACATCAGGCACAACACCGTGAGTCTGCAACTGTTGAGCCATGGATGACAAAAGACGAGTTCCAATTTCAACAAGAGGTTTCCTGGCAATTAACGAAGCTGAAAATACAATAAAATAGATGTTAATAGAAATTGAGGATGTAACGAATAATCCGTTCGCAAATTTGCGATTAAATCGTGAATACAAGGTTACCGGAAATGGCCGATACGAAACTCGAACATGCAATATGATTGATATTGAAACTGTAATCAACTGTTTTTGTATAACTTTTTACGAAATTATAAACAAAACAAAAGATACGATAAAAAAAACCAGTAGAAACGAAAGCAATACAAGGAAGAGAGCATCACGCAATATTCTGCATTAGATGTGTGTAATACATATTAGCAAAGTAAATGCAATACATTTCGGCCAATTTATTTAACAGATATTACTTGCGTTCATCAAAAGCACTGACATGACACTTAACGAACTCACTAACAAAATACTTTAAAAGAAGAATGCAATTAAAAGTATAACTGACTTTGCACCAATCTTAGAAACCGGCACACCGTAGTCGAGCCTTGTCCCTCCTTTTTTTGCAAATGTTGCTCTATATAGATCAGTATACTAAGTATGCATTAGTAGCGCTGCATGACCAAGAATCGTTGGCCAATCACGTTCTCGAAATTATCCTGATAAAACTGACAAACATGCCATCTATGGAAAACGACGCAAAATACAAATTTGAAATCAAGAAACAAGAATATTGAACGAAATTCTTTTATTGCTATGAAATAATGTATCATACATAGACTAAGTTGATTCATGTAATATATATATGATTTTTTTTAATATTTATATAATTTTTTTATATACATGTATACACCTCATGCATACATCATACAACATCATGTATCCATACACAACAAACATTCATACAAAATCGCACATTTATAAACAATTGCTCGACATCCTTTTCTGATTAATCTCTATACATTGATACATACATGTTAAATTTATCGAAATACAATATCTCGAACGATTGTTCAATTTCAATCAACTTATAGTGGTTGTAAAATTAACAATCGTCGTTATTTTGAGATGTTTCGCGAAAATTCAGCGTGTATGTGTACACTGAGAGTACATTTTAATTGTTAAAATTAATTAAACAACTCAAATATCCTTAAATGTTTTCGCATAAAAATTCGCGCAAATCTGAACAAATTATTAATATTTACAAAATATACAGAAACGATTAGAGTATAAGCTAGAAGAGAACAATGAGCAAAAAAAAGAAAATGTTTTTTTTCTTCTTATCTCATTTTGTCATTATCTAACATTTGCACTTTTATACAATTTCTCTATCTCGAGTGAATTGATTGCAAAAAAAAAAAA
>CAJDYZ010013058.1:18050-30028 GCA_903986555.1 Heterotrigona itama
CACATATTCAAAAACCTAAACGATCTAAATTAATTCGCGATGCACAAGCGTTGATCTTCGACTTTTCATTTTGCCAGCTTTTACTTTTGCTTCGAAATATTTTGAGATCGGCTTGATGATCAGGATGGCTCATCGGTCGGTAACCTTGTGGCGAACATAACTCCTTCTGCTTCTTGTAGAATTGCTCGTATCCGCCGTGCAAGAGATAAACTTCCGGATAATGGAGTGCGGGGTAACGCTCTTTGTTACGTTCTCGATCTAAGCTTCTCAGGAATCGTGAGAGATTTGGACCCCGTTCCCACGAAAATTCACAGTGAAATACTAAGATATTTCTCTTATTCGTGTCCGGTTGAATTTCAGGTGTACTCGTTAATGGATCTAATAAAATCTCTTCGATTAAATCCTTGCTGTAAAGATTTAAAGCATTCTCAATGTGACCAGCATCAAACTCGTACGGATAACGGCAATCCACGATTTTGAACGAATTAATTTTATCGTTGAATTCCCCGCGTATTAATGCGGCCAAGGTGTCCACCGAGATTGATTTCAAGTCCTCGTGATGTCCAACAGCCAATGGCAGGATACATGGCTTACTAAAGTCTCCGGTAAGATCGGCGTCTGTAGTACTGCGATGAATAGCCGATTTGATGTACGCGTGCATTTCTGATTCCGATGATTCTGTTGCTGACTCTGTCTCCATTTTCACTTCCACTTCAGTCTCTGTATCTGTTTCCATCTTCGTTTCCATTCTCGTCGGCACCGTTCCCATTACCATTTTTGACGTGGAAAAACTCTTCTGCAACGACTTTGGCTCAAACGTTTCAGCACAGCCTTTAACGATGTCAAGGAAACTGGTACATTTCCGTAATCTCTTGACTAGTTTCGGAGTTTCGATCATCGGCGAATCTTGTCGTTTCAAAGCACGAGAAAGCGGCGAGTTGAAAGTGTTCGCAGCTACGTTTCCATTGACGAGATTGCCAGCAGCTCGTCGACGTCGAGCTAGGGGTACTGTCGGCGATAGCGGGCTAACACCATCGAATGCTAGATTCATGGTTGACGAGTTCGCGTTCGAAGAACGAAACAAGCAGGAACGCACTTTTGAAAGTGATAAGTTTGTCTGATTTTTCTGCGCTGCATATTGCAACATCAACGAGCGTCTGAACCCGCTTGCTTCGTTGTTCGTCGTGCGTGGAAATTCAGGCGTCGTCTGATCACTTATCAATGAGCTCGAAATCGTGATCTCGTCGACGATGTTGCCGCAGATCAAAGTAGACATGCCATTCGGTAGCAGCGCTGCCTCGTCCGAATTCTCATCTAGATCGTTGAATCCATCGTCCATGCTCTCGTAACCGGATGAAAGACTTCGAATGACTTCCTCTATGTCTGGTGACAATCGTACCGGCGATAGCCGTATCGACGATTTCGTCGGCGTCCGAGATTCGATAGATAGTTGACACGAATCAATGACAAGGGGCTCCGCGAATCGAATTTTACACCTCGATTTCTCATCTTTCTCGATGTAGCACACTTCATATCCGCTATCCTGGCTATTTGGATCACAATCTTCTAACGGCTGGCGAAGTCTCCTTGCGTTGACAATCTATCACACATCAAAATACAAATCGATTAAATTTGAATATTTATCTGTAATTCTATCTTAAATTCTATTCTACATTAATTCTGATCTTTGATGTTTGATCGCACTTGAAAAAAAAATTTAAGGATCGGTCCGGTATCGTGGTTCATAATTCGAATGTAAAATGGTGGTTGTTCGAAATTTCAATTCAACCCGACTTTAGATTCTGAGGGATTAAATTCGATACATAATTCAATTCGATGCAATACAATACAAATAAGTAATGTTACTTTGCTCGTGCAGCTCCGTATGTGTGACAGATATTTTAAATATATTCAAGATGTAGAAAGTGAGCGATAAATAGCTTGGAATAATGTAGGAACAGGTGCACCGTTTTCCTCAACGTGACGAAATGAAAGGTGACATTTTACACTTGTCCATAATTTAATGGAAAGCATTAGTTAGAATTAATAAGATTAAGAAGGAAAAATCGAGATACGTAAAAACATTTGCATAACATACTTTTAGCGGGCTCGCAGAATGCAGACTACAAACGGCGCTATTATTTTCTTTATCGATAGATGGCGAGACTGACTCTGGACTGGAATAGTGTCGCATCGCCATACCAAGTATTTGTCGTCGGATTTTTGGCTTAGACTTCACCGTGTCATTGGAAGTGTTTTCAATGTTAAATGCATTCTTGAAAAGACTGTAAAGAAAGAAAGTAACTATTATACAAATTTATACGTACGTACAAACAAACAGGTGTGACAAATTCAAATTTAATAATAAACCTAACCTCGATAACTACGTTCCGATAAAGCAACGTACTTTGAAAGTCATAATTGAAAACGAAAGATTTCTCGAACTGAAGACCATCGTGTACGTTAAATTTCATAGAACGTATTTTCAAAAATTTTTTCATAGACATTTTTTACATACAAGAATATATAACCATCTGATAACCAATGACTGATCAATTCCTCTAAATTTGCCTCGGAATTGATCACGTTTCTTCTCTTATGAACACTGTTATATAACTTTCAAAAATTACAGATTTTGCGTGTTTAAACAATACAGAAGAACACATTAACATTCACACATGTCGTTTCATTGACTCCTGTGCGCTTTCCGCCAGAATACTTTGCATACAACACGAGGAAGTATGGTAGAACGCGGGCGCGCCAACTGTATGCGCCTGCGCAGTTATACAGTGAAGAGCAAAACTGAACACATGTAGAACAGAAATAGAAATATGATATAAGTAATATTTTACATATAAAATACAAAAAATATAAAATATATAGTGTTTTATAGGCTTACTTTGGCTTCACAAAAAAAATTTTACGATCGTGTTACCACAACTAATTTTAATTAAAAAATTACTTATACTTTCAACTCTTATAACTTCGTAAAAAAAAAAATCATATAACAATCTACTTTGATCTCACTTTAATATTTTTATTTCGATTGTCCTAAATTCGTTTCTTTTTTCAAAGATATTTTAACATTAAGTAACGAATGGAACAATGCTCTTTTCAAAATTGTAAAAATTGTAAAAAAATTTTATAAAAAATAAAAAAGACACTGAAAAACTTTCTACGACTAAATTCCCCACGCTCTTGAAAATTGAAGTTTTCCTTTTTACAACGACTCAAAACTTGCACGATTTTTTTCTGAGATTTTATCGAAAGGTTAGACGACGGAATGTCGAATTTTTGTTTCTACATTCTATATGCAAACATTCGATGAAACACAAATTCCATATGTGTATTTAATTTTGTTCTTCTCCGTATCACATATATTCAGCAGCGCGTAAAACTCCGATTTCACCATAAACACGTTCAATATCAGCTAGAGTTATATCACCAAATATTTCTACAAGAAATTTATACTGGAATCCAGAAAGCACACAGACGAACTAATTTTTTTTATATGTAGCATAAATTCTCTTTATGCACATATATTTCATTGAAGTTTACACTGAGTTTACACTGGATTCTTGTATACCGGCATATTCACACGCACGTTTATATATAAAAAAAAATACGAAACGAAGCAAATCAGAAATCGGAATTTTTTAATCGCAATGATTGGAATGATTCGAAAGCAGACAATTGATTCTGTTAGGATATATACCTTGTACACTGACACACATCGCAAGAACTGGTATCTTCTTGCCAAAACATTGCTCGTGACAGAACACGTAGAACCAACAAGGAGAACCGTACAGTCACGAAACTACAAACGACCGTATTTGTTATACCGACAAATAAATTGTCAGTGTATAAATAACACTTCAAGGAACATATAACCAAATATTGCAAGACTCAGTGGACAAACAACTCGCAAAAGTTGCTTACTAACTGACCAGCATGGCGGGAAGGTCTGCTTTTATATACGGTAGCTTGGTGTGGTGGGGGGAAAGGGCCGACCAATCCGAAACTGGAAAAGGGCCCGCCTAAATCTTCTCAGAGTGTACAGGGAGAACGGAACGCGGAATCCACTCTTTAGGGCAACCGCTATGGGGGGCCCTTTTCTGCCTCTTTGCCAATGTGTTTCGCTACATCCGTTTGTTCATTTACTTGATCGTTCACATATTTATCAGTCGCGAAATTTTTATGAAATACATATAAAGACTTGCGTTTGCATATGTCCCCTTAAGATTTCACGATCTTCGTTCCAATTTCGAAATAAAATTCTTCGTCTATTTAAACTTAACAATTTGAAGTAGTACATATGTAAGTACATATGTTCATCTGTTCGATGCTTTTGAAAGATTACGGTGGTTCACGAAATCTTTTACCAACACGTTATGTGAGAAAATTTTTTCCCCAAAAATTTTCACAGAATTACATTAACATTATAATGAGTCTCTTTTTATCAGTTATGTTTGTACATTAATAATGTTCGAATGTCATTTTATTTCCGTAACTTTCAGCCATCATTAAATTGATTAACATAGAAGAATCGTCATTTTTAAAGAAATTATTCAACGTATTTAGAATTATCAAGACTACATATCTATATATTATATTTAAAGGAAAAAAAGAGACCGATAAGACGGAGAAAAAGACGGACGAAGAAGAAGAAGAAGAAGAAAAAGAAAAAGAACATTTAAATCTATGCCGCTTGCCTTCTCTCTCGCGCGCGCACCTATGTGTATACTCGGTCATTCACTGGCTAGCTCACTTTCGATACCAGGCCGGAAAAGGTTGCCGACCGACCGTAGGAGTTGTTGCTCGCACAAGGGCCTGTTTTCATCTCTCTCTCTGTCGCTACAACGCTCCTTTTCCCGTCGACTGATGCACCAACCATTCCGAAGGATGCAGCTCTCAGCAGGTACAGCTCGGTCCGTTTTTTTCGTTCTATAGATCACAATGCTTCACCTGATCTTCGATATCACCCTCACATTCTTCAAAGATTTTCACACGGCAGGTATCCCCTCATGAGACTCCGGCGTGTAAATGCGTTCGAAATCTGCGCGCGCGTAGATTTAAAAAAAAAAAAAAAAAAAAAAAAAAAGTGATGCGAAAAATTTGTAACGAGAGATTTGAAGAATGGTACGGAGAATCCTTGACGCGGATGCGAAACAAACAGAAAGGATAAATAGGACCAACAGGTAATTATGTCGTCACGCTAACTTTTACTTTTGCACGACGGTATAACCGAGCCACGGGGTTAGATTCTAGACACGAATAAATGAATCGAAGAGAAAGAACAAAAATTTCTTTTCATTAAAAGACCTTAAGCGAGGAAATCGAGTTTGAAAATTTATCAAGTATAACTTGAATTGAAACTAATTTTGTACTGAGCAAATAATAAATAATCGACACGAGGATGTTCTTTGTATAAAAGTATAAGTGAAAAATGTAGAATAAAATTTTTTCGTTTTAATTCAAGAAAATAAACTTTAATAAATCTTTCTTTTCGACTCACCTCCTGAGACAGTATGTACATTTGAGAAACCGAATTTTTTATTCTAATTTTCGTAGCAATACCATCTTCTTCATCATTTCCTATTTAATAAAGCTACATTGATTTTACTATTCATTGTACAATATAAATGTACGAATGATAAACATACATTTTATACAGATACGATAATACTTTAGGTATTACTTCATATCAAAGATCAGAAACAACAGTTATCTTTAAAATTTTTACGAAACTGGTCATCGAGGAATTCATGTTTTTTTGAACGAGAGACAGCGATCTTCCAAGAAATAAACGATCCTTATATTACAATTTCTTTAATTTGGAATAACGGTTGGAATAACAGTATGATTTTCTATCCTGATTTGAGTGATAAACGAAGATCATCTAAAAGATAAACGAGACAGAGAAAAAAAGCGGGGGAGAATAGTCAAGAGGAGGGTGAGCAAGTAAGGGAGCGAAGAAACATAACGAACGATCCATCGGTCTGTTCCCAGCAGTCACAAATGCGAAGATTATTCGCTATAGGGCATCGAACGCGCGTATCGCACTGTGCGACCATGGGGGTAGCTCAGCTGCATACTTTGCCATATATCGGGGGTTGCGAACGCACCCCTAGGCACACAGCTGTCTGATTGTGCACCTTCTCCATCCTTGCGACACATACACTACTCGTACACCGCCTTCAGAGATAATTTCTAAATCCAAGTTAGATAGCAAACATGCAGAAATTTTTTTTTTCTTTCTATAATTTGCCTCTTGAAATTCGTAATACATTTCATTTATCATCGTCTTTGTATATAGTCAGTTTTAAAAGAAATAGAAGAAATATATTACCCTTCATAAATTCACCGTTACACTCATTAGTAGAGAAAGTATACTTATAAAACTTAAAGTAACATCACTGTACAGCAATTCGAAAGTGACAGTAGTGAAATTTATTGAAATATTTAAGTACAAATGAGTATTGACTGTAAGGTATATCCCGGTTCTCTATTCTTTTGTGCCCTAATCTTCTTAAAAATATGGCAATGTTTCTTAACTTCCAACGTTAAGGTTTTCAACTAATTGCATGTAAATTACTATTGTATTTACTTCCTACCTGACCCTGCAGATCTGAATAATGGCCACAAACATACCTGCTTGACCATAGGTTATTATAAACCTACCCTAGAAAGATGGTTAAAGATAGTCTTGCCATGGTTAATACCAGATCTTAAACTATACCATAAATATAAATTTTAGAATGTTTCGTACGAAACGCGTAACATTCAGAGACAAAACAAAAAAGCCCTTTACAAGTGCTAGAATACATACACGAGCAACTGTATTGAAATACTCCCCTTTTAACCATCAGGTGACATCGAGCCAGGTAACATCGGAATCAGAAAACCAGACTTATCACGTCTTTCTTTTTCCCTTTTTTTTCTTTTTTTTTTTTTTTTTTGCAATGTTCGTATATGAACTCGGTACTGGTCCAGGAACCGCCTTTCGCGAGAAACGAACGGTTCGAACGGCATAACGGACTGGAAGGGAACTGGGAACTTGGAATCGGGCAAACGCCTGGCTCCCTACGACTTTGATTTTTCTATAAGAAGGAGTGCAGATGGTCGTATCCATTGTGATGGTTGGCACGTGCCAACCATGGGTAACCCGATGGTGCACCGCTAAGTGCATATACGTGTGTACATGTAACAGACAGTTCGTGAACGTGTGTGCCGTATATGCACGCATACGTGTTCAAGATACGATCATATATATATATATATATATATATATATATATATCGTACGATCGAACGAAACGTACGTTCTCTACACAGGCGGGTAATCGTGGTGATGTTCCATTGACGTTCCATTAAAGACACACATAGGCAAGTAAACGTGGGGAGCCATTTACGTAATACATACCTGATACGAGGGTTTCAAACTTTTAAACCGGTCATGTGCTTTCCGGTTTCAATTACATGACATTGCATTTTTAACTTGTATAAAAAAAAAAAAAAATTTATTAACATGCTCCCAGCGAGGCGACACTTTATGAAATACAATGTAATCTATTGGATTTGATGCGCAAAGTGATGAAGAAGATTATTGAATATCTGTTTATGTTTCGTGTCCGAGAATGTTCATCGCGCTGTTCAGAAACCAAAGCGATCAGCTCTACTTTTTAAATTTTTTATTGCTAAAACAAACTTGGTTGATTTAACACATCACTAATTCTGACAAAAGTTCCTTTGACTGTGGAATAATAAATCATTCATTTCAAAGGTCAACATAACTATTTCAAGGATACACCATTTTTTTGCATTTTGTACGTATTCAGGCCTTCACAAATTCTCAAAGAAATATTAAAAAATTGAGGATGTGTTCGAATTTTTAAATTCTCAAAACTCGAATCTGAATCCGTTCCCTTTATAAATTCGAGAGGCTGATTTTCTTTTTTTTTTTTTTTAAAGGAATTTCTTGTTTCAAAAACTGGAGTAAAAAACACTTTTATATAAATTTTTATTGGCCAAAATATAAAGAAAAACATGACAACGTACAAAAACATCTAATCCAGATTTTTGTTTAAGGATATTAACAATAGTGCCGAATGTACTGAAAAACCCTTCAGGATATATTTTTCGTTGATGGAGATGCAATAAGATATTTTTTTGATAGATTCTTTAGATTTGGATATTTTACATTCCAGATGAAAGTCATTAAAAGTTTGCGAAGTATCTCACACATATAAAGAATATTTGAAACAGACACGAAGCAAATATTCTTTATTTGTGTTGCAAATGATTCTTTGTTCATTGACTTTCTTACCAGAATTTCGACAGTTTCAAATCACGAAAAAGGTACAAACTTTTGAAATCTCGAAATTTTCTCGAGTTCCGAGTAATCCATCGCAAATGATGTATTTGTTAATTTCAGAATCAACGTGAACAAAGAGATCGTAAATAATTTCTTAATAAACGAATTTAGTCCAAGTCCTAATGATTGTCGAATTTCAGGTATGTAGTGATCATATATATATATAGTCATTCACAAAGCGTTCGAATACTAAAAATTTCTGACGTTTGAAAAATCGTCGATATTTAAACTGTTACGTTTCTGTAAAAAGAAATAATTTCAAATTTATTGCAAAACAATCAACTTAGGCCCATTTTGAAGCTCGAAGATTTTATTTTCAAAGCTCACCGTTCATTTTATTCCAAGATGTTTTTACAGTACGTATAATTGTCATCAGGCACTGCAATATTCCCAATTTTTCTCGATATATATATATCGAGAAAAATTTATTAATTTATTTATATTTGCTTATAATAATTTAATTTCATCGTTCATAATCCTATACAATGTTCTTATCTTATATAAAAAAAATAATAAAAATCCACTGTGTATGTATATTTCGAAAGTTGCACTACTTCCACGAGCCGCCACTGATTGTCATAGTATGTAAAAACATTGAAAAATTTTTTTCACGACTGATCTGAACCTCCCCTTTATGACGATGTCTAAAACTTGAACTGATCTTATTAAACTTTAAATATTAGACTTACAATTAGAAATTGCAGATGTAAAATGTAAGATTTTCGTCGTTACGTTCGTTTTCGCCTTCAAGAGTAAGCTTCGATCTTCAAATCAATAATAGATTCAGATCATGGAAACAATTTTCCAATGTTTTTCACTATGACAATCTATAGCATTTTCCCACTCACGGCATACTGTAAAAATCATCCTGTAGGATAAAATGAATTCTGAAAGCAGAGGCTTCAACCTCTTTAAAATGAGCTCTCATTGATTTCTTTTTGTCAACAATTAAATCATAAGGATCGACATGAGATATCGGCAATTTTTCGAACACTTTCACGAACGGCTGTATATCTGTGCAGGGGATTTTTTCGAAAACTAGACTTGTTAAGGGTAATGGAAAACTACCAACGATAATGACACGGTAACAGCGAAGCTTTCTAGAGAACGAGACAACTTTGCAACTTCCTAAACGGGATTATCATCTGTTCCTACGAGATCTTGAAGGGTGTAGAAGACAGTCTGCTCGTTCTTGCTATTCTTCCAATACATGCAGCCGTCGCAGATGCACCATACAGGAGATCGAAATTCGCAATGTGTCGAGAAGCAGCCGAAAGAAAGAAAGAAAGAAAGGAAGGAAGAAAGAAAGACGTACAGAGGAGGAAAGGAGAATAAAAATTGCTCGATCCCCTCGCTAACAGCTATCAAAAGTCTCCCCTCTTTCAGACGGATAGATGAAGACGAAGGGAAGTCAGAAAAAATAATCACCCTGGGAAGTGAAGAACCAGCAGTAACGGGATGAACAGCAAGAAACACGGAGTGTAAAGAGAGTAGCAGGGATGAGGGCCAAGAGGATGGTGAACGAAGAGAGGATAAAATAGAGAGACGGGAGAAGTACACTCCTACTCGTTACACTTATCGAGAAACTTTGACAAATTATTACTATTATTTATTTATTTATTCGTTTCATCTATGATTGAAAAGATCATAGCAAGATCTTTAGTCGATACTTTATTTAATACTTTAACGGCGCGAATGAAATTGAAGCAGATTTATAATACAATAATTATAAAATAGAACCGGAGAGAAGCATTTAATTTGCAAAATTATCGATAGGCATCCTGTTTATAGCGGATAGGTAAGTAGTAATTTGCAGGTATCAGTAATAAAATAAATGAGCAAATAGAAAGGATAGTAAAGCCAGAGCAATACTCCCATAAATAATATTTGAAAATCCAAAGGTTTTCCACTATTCATTATTGCTTACAGAGAATTATTTTTTTGAGTTTCTCAATGCTTTTAATTTGAAATCAAAAGAAAAGATATACCCGTATTACACTTCTACTTCAAAAGCCAAGCGGAAGTTCCCTTCTACGCGATCCTTTTTAGTAGAATAATGAATACTTATAAATTATTCGAGCAGTTAAAAGAGAAAAATTGATTGATATAGGAGACATTTTAATTTTAATTTTATAAGATCTATGCATGAAAGACAAGGACAGTACGAATACAAGAACAGTGCCTTCAATTTTGTAAAAATATCTTTTAAACTAATAATTTTTCGATACGCATAACGTAGCACATTAATACTTCTTTTAATAAATAGTGTCGAAACTTTATCGATCAATGTATAAAAAAATGTACTCCATTTAAAGAAAAGTTGCATCTGCATTTTCTATTTTCTATTTGCATTTACAAAGTATGTACACCCGAAGAAAAGTAAATCCTCTTATACCAACCAATTTTCTTCTCTACAATTTGTATCTTCTTCCATTTTTGAAATACAATCTGTTACAATTTGACAAAAGAATTGCAATAAGAGGCCAGCTCCATTTTCATAATTTTAATAAACTAACGGAAAAGGAATAATTTATGCTTCTTGCTAATGTTACTAATATTCGTACTACAAATTTAAATTACTAATATTCGTGTTAATAAACCAATTTCTTTTTACACCAAGTGAAAGATCACATTTTTTTAATGAAATGCGATAAATAAGAAAGAGAAGAATGTGAAAAAATGTGAATTCATTGCCCTTTTGCTGCGAATCCTTCAATTTTTAATAAAATTTCAAATGGCCAATACAGGTACAAAATTTTTCGCTTGATTATAGCTCTGGAATATATTTATACATTACTACACTTTAGGATACCCTGTGTAATAATTTTCAATTGCTTCCTGAATATATTATCCCTCAAACTAAAAGTGAGATCTGGAATACTTTCTAAAGTTTACCTTAATTTACTACCTGTGTCCACCGAGTATATTTAGACAATAGAACAAATATAACCTATAGAATTCTATATGAATTTACCAAAAGTAAAATGGCTCCGCGGGTGATCTATCCGGTATTTGGAACCACCCACTTGTAAAAGTGCAAAATTCCGATATTCTATACCTACGTCTACCTCTCTATTTTCTATAAGCTTCCCTTCAACAACCAATCTTGCCTTTGAATCATGCCGATAATAAATATTATTTTATTACCGAAATTAGGAAACAGTTTGTCACTTATAAGACACAGAAAAGCAACTATGCTGTACCCATTGACCATGATCATTGAAAGGTAACCTCGAATGCTTTTTCAATTCTTGGCTATTTCCCAGAAATTCTCATTTTCGGGACGAATAGGACCGTCATTAAACGAAAATTATCCTAGCTTGAATACTATAGCATATAATATTTGTATAGAACACTGGAATACAATGGAAAATTCCAACAAATTTTCTTAATTGTTCGTCACTTTTGTTATTTCCATCGTCTTTTATTTCCGATATTTTTACATTATGGCTAATCCGTAGAGAAAGGAATCAATTCGTCGTGTCTCATAGATAAAGATTAAACAGACATTTCTTTCATTTACAAATCTGTCTCATTCAAAACGAATGGCATTATATTTACGAAAATTGGTTTTTATCAACTTTCATTTCTAATCTGGATTAATG
>CAJDYZ010013078.1:12436-37110 GCA_903986555.1 Heterotrigona itama
TGACTTACCCTGCCAAAGAGCGCGATATCCGCGCTCCAAGAGATGGTGAGAGCTCTGGCGAGTGATCTCGCCGCGCTGCGGAACGAGATCCGCACGGGGAAACCGGCAAGCACTGCGGACCGCGTAGAGTTTGCCAGAGTTGAGATCAGGGTCAAGAGGACCGTTGCAGCCGACGAAGACCGCACGGGCGACAGGAGAGAATGTCAACATCCGAACGGAAAGGCGCGTTGGAGCGCTTCCCGCGACGCCCCAACGCCGAGACTGCCACATGGGCCAAGATAGTTGGCAGGAAACAGGCGCGAAGAGACAGGAGAAAGACCGAGGTCTCGCAGCGGCAGCAGCAGCGGCAGGGTCGAAAAGGAAGGCGGCCGCCGGGTAGGCCGCGTTCCGCGAGGGCCCCGCGAAGAACAGCGGTCACGCTGACCGCGGTCCCAGGGACCGGGAAATCGTATGCGTACATTATGGCTGCTGCGAAGCTAAATATCAAGCTGGAAAGCGCGGGGATAAAGGAGGTCCGCGTCCGGAGAGTGATTACCGGAGGTGTGATTATCGAGATCCCCGGCGAGAAGACCGCGGAGGAGGCACACCAGCTGGCCGGCTGCATCCGTGAATACTTCCCTGATAGTCGGGGAGTGAAAATGGCCTGCCTTACCAAGATGGCGGAGGTACGCATGCGCAGTCTGGACGACTCGATCACCCCGGCCGAGGTAACGTCAGCGGTGGCTTCGGCGGGAGACTGCAACGTCTCCGACATAAAGACGGGGGAGGTTTGATGCCGTAACCCGATGTGCATGGGGACTGTGTAGCTACGGTATCTGGCCGCAGCGGCGAGAAAACTTACCGCCGCGGACAGAGTACTGGTAGAATGGGTATTGGCGCGAGTCGAGGCGCTGAACATCAGCCCCCTCCAATGTTTCCGATGCATTGAAGCGGGGCATACGGCACAACACTGCTCGTCGGACACGGACCGCAGCGGTAAATGCTATAGGTGCGGAACACCAAGGCATCGGCCCCGTTAGGTGCCCGATCTGCACTGACTTAGGCAGGCTGGCCGATCATCGACACGGCAGTAAGGCCTGCAGACCGTCGACCAGGCCGAAGAGGAGCGCGACCAGCAGCGGTGGAGGACAGAACAACTTAACGTCCCATATTATTCCACGTTTCGCGGTAACACAATGTACACGATTTATTTGTATACAATTATCATCAAGTATTATCCATCTGCCCTGAATTATTTCGGTCATCAGGTACGTGTCTTACATTAGTCACTACAAAATTTTCGATACTCATAATATATCATATCAATCAGAAAATCTGATAATATTCTACGCATCGCGGGTATCGCCACTCTTTTGTACATTAATATAATCTAATGTTATTTATCGATTCTGTAGAATTACAACTCACCGGTACGTTTCTTAAGGTACGGGTCTTAAATATAACACTACAAAACTATCCACATTCATACTGTCAATATATCATATCTGGCTGTTGGCCTTATATTATTATAGGCAACGCATAGTTCACAATGAGCAGCATTTTCTTTACATGAATATTACCTAACATTATTTATCGGCCCTGAGGTGTTATGGCATTCCAATGCGGTTCGGTGATTACTTATAATAATTCAAGACATTCGACTTTCGTTCTGTCAAAATATCTTGTTGAACCGTTTGTCTTATACTATACTACGCATTTCGGGGATCTCAATGATCTTCATTTTTTTGTACATAAATATCATCTAATATTATATAGCGACCCTCAAATATTACGATCCACCTTTACAATTCGTGGCTGACATATGACACAACAAAATTTTCGACACTCATTCTGTCAATACATTATATAGATCTGATGGTCTTATAAGATTCTACGCATGGCGGAGATTACATTTGACACATCTTTTTTGTACATAAATGTAATCTAACGTTATATAGCGACTCCCAATATTTTCGGTACTGTTTCGGGGATTACATATGACAATTCAAAACTTTCGACATTCATTTGGTCAATATGCCATATCGATCAGATGATCTTATACAATTCCACTCATCACGGGAATGACAATGAACACCAATTTTTTGTACATAAATACCATTTGATAATATTTATATTCCCTGAAATGAGATGATCTGTCAGTACTACTCGGGGCTTACAAATGACAGAACAAAATTTTCGACGTTCATTCTGTAAATATGTCATATTGATCTCATGGTCTTATATTATTCTTATATTATTCTATGCATCGGGCGGCATTCACAAAAAACGTTACTTCTTTGAACATAAAAATCATCAAATACTATTTACCTACCCTGAAATATTGCTGTGCTCATGTAATGATCATTGTTTCAATAATTTTGAGATTCATTGTGTCTACATATAGTATCGAACTGATTGTCTTATATTATTTTACGCACCGGGGGGATCACAGGGAACATCAATTTTTTGTACATAAATATCATTTTATATTATTTATCGGCCTTGAAATATTTCGCCCTATGGATTGTTTAAAGTCTAACATATGAAAACTCAATATTTTCGACTACCACCCTGTCAAATATATCATATCGAACTCTTGATTTTATATTATTCTCGGGAATCACCATCACAATGAACTCAATTTTACTGCAGATGTACATCATATAATATTTTTTATCGACCCTGATGTATTACAGTGCTCAGGGATTGTTTATCGCTTTTATATGACACATCGAAATTTGTGCCAAAATGTGATAACGCTCTGAATTTGTCTACGCATTGCGGGAATTACAATGGACCCAATATTTTATACATAAATATCTAATATTATTTATCTACAGTGAAATCTAATATTATTTAATTACACCGAAATGCTATTCGATACGGTTCGTTGCTTACATAGGACCATTCAAAAATTTCAACATTCATTCTGTTAACATAACATATTGATCTGATGTACTTATATTATTCTACGCATCGCGGAGTTCACGAGCAGCAGCATTCTTTTGTACATAAATGTCATCTAATATTATTCATCAATGCTGAATTAATGCGGTCCTGCGGTACGTGGAATTGTGTTTTCATATGACACATCAAAATTTTCTACATTCATTCTGTCAATATATCATATCGACTTTAAGGTCTTATATTATTTTACATATCCCAAGGTTTATAATGAATGCCATATTTTGTAAATAAATATTATCTAATACTATTTATCGAGTTTAAAATTACGGAATTCGGATACGTGGAATGAAGTTTACATATAACAATTCAAAACTTTTCATATCCATTCTGCCCATAATATGCCCTATTATGCCCTATTCTTAGCATCTCAGGATTCACCATGGTCTCTATTATTTTGTAGATAAATATCATCTAATGTTATTTGTCGACCCCGAACTATTACGGTACGTGAATGAAATTTACATTTGTTCCATGGTAATTCTCGACATTTTCCGCATTTTATTTTATCTCATTCTGATGATCTTATATTACTCTACGCTTCGCAATAATCATACCAAACTCAATTTTTTTATGTTTAATGCGATCCAATATGACTTATTGAGCCTGAAATATTATGGAGTGTCTGTTTGTGGAATGTGGATTACATAATCACCATAAAAATTCTCGTCATTCACCGTATGCATATATTATCTTCCTCTGAATTTCCAGTATTATACTGCTCATTGCGGGGATCATAACGTACTCAATATTTTAATGTATGAAGATTTAATTTTACTTATCGAACTTGAGATATTATAATGATACGTGGAATAGTTTACATATACAACTTCAAAAAACTTGAAGTTCACAGTGTCAATATATTAATTCTGTCGGATTACCTTATATTACTAAACGTATCGCTGCGGTCCGTAGGAACACAATTTCTTAATATACAACGACGATGTACAATTATTTATCGAACTCGAAGTATTAAAATTTTCTGTTACGTGGAATGATGTTTACATATGCTCGTTGAAAAATTTCGACGCACACAGTATCAATATATTATGTCTATCTGATGGCCTTTTATTATTAAATGCTTCGCGGTGATTCCTATAACACAATTTGTTAAAATACAACGACGTTCTATTATGTATCGTCTCTGAAATTTTATGGCAATACGGCACGTGTAATGAGGTATACTAATACTCCACGAAAATACTCTATATTCGAAAGTATGTATATGTTATTTCGTTCTGATGACCTTATATTATTCTAGGCGTTGCAATGTTCACTCCGAACACAATTGTTTAATATATAACGGAGGTCTAATGTTTTTTATTTAAACTAAATTATTAAAGAGTTCTGGTATTTGGAATGAAGTTTACATATGCTACTTGAAAACATTCGACGTTCACCGTATCAATATATTACCTCGCACTGATATTCTTATATTATTCAACGCATCGCGGGCATCGCTATGAACATAAATTCTAATACATAAATACCATATAATATTTATCGATCCCAAAATTCTACGGTGTTCCAGTCGGAAGAATGCAGTTTACATATGACAATTCAAAATTTTCAACATTCATTCTGACAGTATATCATATCCATTTTATGTTCTTATTCACGCATATCGCGTGGATCGCGAATGACATCATTACTTTGGTACATAAGGATCATCTAATATAATTTATCAAGACTGAAATTATCCGGAATTCTGGTACGTGGAAAATGATTTACATATGTCCATGCAATATTTTCCACATTCACTTTATCAATTTCTCATTTCGATTTTGTGGCCTTATATTATTCTACGCATCGCGGTGTTCAGTATCAACACCATGTTTTTGTATATAAATATAATCGAAAATTATTTATCGAGCATGCAACATTCTCGAGTTCCGGTACGCGCTATGAAGATGACATGTATATACAAAATTTTCCGCATTCATTCAGAAAATATATCATACCTACTTTATGGTCTTCTATTATTCCACACATTGGTTCACAATGAAAATCATTCTTTAGTACATAAATATTATTTACCTATTATTATTTATCGAGTCTGAATTTCTACGGATTTCTGGTACGCGGAATAAAGTTTACATATAAAGCACCAAAATTTTCCATATTCATTTTGTCAACACATCATAAAGATTTTATGGTCTTATATTGTACTACTCATCGTGGAGTTTATAGTTTAGATTACTTTTTTTAGATGATTATCATACAAAGTTATTTATCAAGCACTAAGTATTGCCGTATTTCAGTACGTGGAATCAGGTTTAAATAAGCCAAAACAAAATTTTCCACATTCATTCTGAAAATATGTTATATCGATTTTAACATCTCATATTTTTCTACGCATTACAGTGTACACAATGAAAACCACCTTTTTTACGTTAACGCCATCAAATATTTTTTGTTGAAGGCTGCAATATTACAATTTTCTGGTACGTGGAATGAGGTTCACATATGTACATTCAAAATTTTCCACATTCATTCTCTCAATATTTGACTATGATTTCATAGCCTTATATTAATCTATATATCACAGGGTTCACGGTAACCGCAATTTCGTCGTACAAAAATGTCATCTAATATTATCTGTCACGCCTGAAGTTATACAACACAGCAACGTGGAATGTTGATTATATATTACTATTCATAATTTTCTACATTCAATCTGTCAATATACCAGTAAATATCATCTAATATTATTTAACATGCATTATAAGTAACGGATTTCGGTAAGTGGAATGAGGTTGACATGCGACCATACAGAATATTCCAAATTCATTCTGTTAATACATCACATTGATTTTATCCTATAATCCTATACAATTCTATCTATGGTGGTATTCAAAATGAAAACATTTTTTTTGTATCTAAATGTTATCTAATATGTTTCATTCCAGTATATGTAGTAGTAGTATGGTTTACCGAGCCTGATATAGTATGGAGTTCCAGAACGTGGAATGAAACATACAATGTTCCACGTTTCATCATTCAAAATTTTCCATTTTCATTGTGTCAACGTCTCATATCGTCTATATAGACTTATATTAATCTACACTTCGGGGGGTTCACAATAAACATCATTTTTATGCACATAAATATAATCTAATACTTTTAATCGAACTTGAAGCCGTTACTAAGCGATTACTATCGAACTTGTTTCGTTATGTAGAATGTCGTTTGCTTATAACACTTCAAAACTATCCACGATCAATTCTGTCAGTATATCGAATAGATTGATGGTCTTATATTATTCTACACATCAACGCGCTAAGAAGGAACACTATATTTTTGTACACAAATAACATCTGATATTATTTATAGAGCCTGAAATATTAACTGTTTGCGGTACTTGGTATGAGTTTTACATATAAAAATTCAAAACTTTCCACATTCATTCGGACAGCATGAACGTTTCGATTTTATGGTCTTATATTATTCTAAGCAAGGCTTGGTTTACAACGTAAGACACTATCTTTTTGCACATAAGTATCATCTAACATAATTTATCAAGCGTGATATATTACGGATTTCTGATACGTCAATGAGGTATACATATAACCATTCAAACTATCCACATTCATTCTGTCAATAAATCATATCGACTTTACGGACTAGCAATATTCTACGCAACATTCTAGTGACGATTTCTTTGTACATAAATGTCATCCTATATTATTTGACGAGCTTCAAATATCAAGGATTTGCGGTTGTGAAATTTTGTTTACATACGTCAATTCGAAATATTCCAAATTCATTCTGTTAATATAATCTCCGACATTATGGTCTTACATTATTCTATGCATTTCTGTACTAGCAAAAACGCCATTTTTTGTTAGCAAGTATCGACAAATATTATTTAACGAGCCTGAAGTATTATGCATTTCCGGTAGGTGGTATGAGGTTGTATATGACCATTCAATATTCGCCACATACAATCTGTCAATGTATTATGTCGATTTCATATATTCTACGCCTAATAATATTCTACGCATCACGGAGTTCTCGATGATCACCGTTGCTTTGTACATAAATATCTTGTATTATCTGCCGCGCAAAAAATACTACGGAATAAAACAACATAGAATGTTGTATACATATGTCAAATAAAAGTTTTCAATATTCATTCTGTCAATATACCATAATGATTTTATTGTCTTATATTATTCAACGCTTTGGGGGATTTGCAATGAACGCCATTTTTTAGTTCATAAATATCATTAAAAATTATCTCGCGAGCCTGAAATATTTCGGACGTCAACAACGATGAATGTTGTTTACATATAACAATTTATATATTCCGTATTCATTCGGCGAATATGCAATATCGATTGTATTGTCTTATATTATTCTACGTAATGCGAAAATCACAGTGAAAGCCATTCTTTTATTCATACATATCATTTAATTGAGAGAACCTGAAATATAACGGATTTCCGGTACGTGGAATAAAGTTTACATCCGGTCAGTCAAAATTTTCCACGTTGATTCTATCAATATATCATATTGATTTTGTGACCTAATAATATTGTGGGCATCACGGGGTTCACAATTAGCACAATTACTTTATACATAAATTATAAATAATAAATAAATATATTCACAATATATAAGCACAATTACTTTATACATAAATTATAAATAAATATATTCAAATACGGTTCATCGCGCCTTGAATATTACGGTGTGAATCGTGGACTGTTTTTTACATCTGACAAATCACATATCCCGCAATTATTCTGTCAATATACCATATCGATTATATTGCTTTATATTATTCTACGCATTGTGGGATTCGCAAGGACGCCATTTTTTGTTCGTACATATCGTCTTACAATACTTAAGGAGCCCGAAATATTACGGATTTAATGAATGTGGTTTAGAAATGACAATACAAAATTTTCTACATTCTATCTGTCAATATATCATATCGATTTTATAGTCTAATATAAATCTGCGCATCACGGGGATCACAATAACCACCATTTATTTTTACATAAATATCGTATAACATTATGTATGTCGCCTGAAATAATTTGGACATAAGCCTAAAACATTGTTTATATATGTCTACTCAAAATTTTCCACATCCGTTCTGTCATTATATCATATTGATTTTATTGTCATATATTCTGCTACGCAATTCTGAATTCGCAATGCACGCCATTTTTTGTTCATATATATTATCTAATACTATTTAATGAGCCTGAAATACTACGGATTTCCGGTACGTAGAATGACGTTTACGTTTGACCATTGAAAATTTTCCACATTTCCAATCATTCTGTCAATATATCATGTCGAGTTTATGTCCTAATAATATACTACGCATAACGGGGATCTCAATGACGTCCATGTCGTAGTACACAATTGTCATCTAATACCATCTGCCATCACATCGCTATGGTGTATACCATAATATCGAAAATTTTGAAGAATCATGTGTCAATTTCATTCCAAGTACAGGACATCCATATTCATTGTAAATAATATCACAAGATGTTTGTGTACAATAAAACGTTTTTCATAGTGTTCCCCGCAATGCTGGGAATTATATAAGAGCATCAGATTTGTTTCGTATATTAACAGAAATAGTGTCGAAAGTTTTGAATGGAATGTGTAAACATCATTCAACATAAGAGAATTAATTATTACCGTAATATTTCGGTAAGTAGTATTGGATAATGTGTATCTGGAATAAAATGGTATTCATACTGTTCTCCGCGATGCGCATAATTCGATAAGATAACCAGATCTACATGATATATTGACAGAATGAATCTCAATAATTTTGAATTGTTATATGCAAAAATCGTTCCTTCTATCGGATCTGCTCAATAAATAATATTACATGATATTTATTTACAATAAGATTAAGTCCATTGTCATTTCCGCGATGCGTATAATATTAAAAGACAATCAATATGATATATTATCAAACGAATGTCGAAAATTTTGTATTGACATATGCAAACCACGTTCCTGGTATTGGATTCAAACAATATTTATATATCTATGATGAACACCTTGGAACGGTCACATGTATACCTTATTCCTCGTACCGGAAATCCGTAATGTTTCAGGATCGTTAAATAATATTAGATGAAATTTATGTAGAAAAAAATTGTGTTCACTGCGAAAACCGCTTTTCGTAGAATAATATAAGACAATAAAATCGATACGGTATATTGATTATACGGTATATTGATATTGACGATACGTAGAGCTATATGAGACAAAATATCGATATGAAATATTGACAGAATGAATGTAGATCATTTTGTAGTGTAATTTGTATACCTCATTCGACGAACAGCAACTCAGTAAATAAAGAAGTAAATAAATAAAGCTCGAAAAAAAGTCTAATATATTTATGAACAAGAAAAATTCTGTTCATTGTTATATCCGTAATATGTAATGCGTAAAATAATATAATACCATAAAATCGTCATTACATATTGACAGAATAAATTTGGAAATTTTGTAATTTCATACGTATACGTCATTCCACATACTCGGAAACCTTAATGTTTCAAGCTCGATAAAAACCATTAGATCATATTTATGTACCGAGAAATGATGTTCATTATGAACGTCGAGATGCTTTAAATAATATAAGACCATTAAATCTATATTATGTATTGTGAGAATGAATGTGGAAAATTTTAAAGTGTCATATGTAAACCTAATACCACGTACCGGAAATCCGTAATATTTCAGGGTGGATAATTAGTATTAGATGATATTTAGGTAAACGATGAGTATGATACTATAACACCTTGTTATCGATGTCATATATACACAGAATGAATTTGAAACATTTTGAATGGTCATATTCAGGGTCGATGATGAATATTAAAAGATAATTAGGTATAAAAAGTGGTATTCATTGTGTACTCTGCGATGCCTAAAATAATGTAAAAGCAATCAATCCAAATGATATATTAAAAGAATGAATGTGAAAAATATCGAATGGACATAAGTTCATTCTACGTACCGGAAATCAGCTATAATTCCGGCTCAATAATTGAACGTCGTTATATATTATGAAATTACTTATTATGTGATACCCACGATGCTTAGATTAACATAAGTCTATCGGATCCAGATGATAAGTTGACAGAGTAGAAGACGAAAATTTTGGACGGTCATATGTAATCTCCGAAACTTACAGGAAGACATTAATATTCCTAGATCGATAATTAATACCTGATCGTGGTTACATATTATAAAATTACATTTTATATGATCCCCGCGATGCAGTAATATAAGACAATCTGATCGGGACAAAATGTTTCCAGAATGAATGTCGAAAATTTTCAACAGTCATATGTAATCCCCGAATTTTACAGGAGGATCGTAATTATTCTGGATCGATTTGCAATACCTATCGTCGTTATATATTATATAATTTAATTTTATGTAATCCCCGCGATGCTCAGAATAATATAAGACAATCAGATCGATAAAACATAATGACTTATTGAATGTTCAAAGTTTTGATTCGTCATATATAAGTTTCAGTCAGTGTCGGAGGCCCGTAATATGTCAGGATCGATGAATGAAGTTAGATGACAATTATGTAGTAAAGAGTTGTTCATTGTGAACGTCGCAGTGCGTAGAATAATATAAAACCATCACATATTTATGACAGTTGGACGGATTGAATGTCGAAAATTTCGAAGTGACATATGTAAGCTTCCATTAGTGCCAGAAACCGCAATATTTCACGGTCGATGAATAAAATTACATGACATTTATGTCGAAAATAATGTTGTCCATTATGAACCCTGCACTTCGTAATATAAGACCATCAGATCGTTATGATATATTTGGAGAATGAATGTCAAAAAAAATTGGTTATATGTAAGCACATATCAGTGGTGGTGCACCGTAATATTTCAGGGTAGATAAATAAAATTAGATGATTTTTAGTTAGAAACGAATGGTGTTCATTGTGATTACCACGATACGTAGAATGATATAATATCATCAGATCGATATTATTTATTGACAGTGTGAATGTCGAAAATTTTGATTCGTCATATGTAAACCACTATTAGTTCCGGAGGACCGAGAAGTTTCTGGGTCGATAAATAAAATTAGATGATATTTATGTAGAAAAAATCTTGTTCATTGAGATCCCCGGGATGTACAAATTATGTATAACCACCAGATCAATATGATATATCGACAGATTGAATGACTAAAGTTTTGTTTCGCCATATGTAAGCCCCTATTTCTGCCTTAGGACCGTAACATTTCAGGGTCGATAAAAAAATTGGATGATTCTTATTTAGGAAAAAATATTGTTCATTGTGTACCCCGCGTTGCGTAGAATGACATAAGATCATCAGACCTATATGAAATATTGTCCGAATTAATGTCGAATTTTTCGATGTGTCATATGTAAGACTGTGCCGGAGGAACGTAATATTTCAGGATCGATAAATGAAATTAGGTGATATATATGTAGAAAAGATTGGTCTTCATTGTGACCCCAAAAGACGTAAAATTACATGAGGTCATCAGGTCAATACGATATATTGACAGAATGTAGAATACTTTGTTTCGTCATATGCAAGCTACTTTCAGAGACGTAGGAACGTTAATAAATAAAATTGGACGATATTTGTGTAGAAAATAATGTTATTCATTATGATCCCCGCGATGCGTACATTATATAAGTTCAAAATTATATAGTGGCCGGATGTAAGTCGAAATCTTTTAGGAATCATATGCCAGCCCCCTTCCGTGCCTAAGGACCAATATTTCAGGGTCGATAAATAATTTTAGGCGATATTTATGTTGAAAAGAACACATTGCGAATCTCGCGAATAATATAGAACCATCAGTTCACTACTATATGTAGACAGAATGAATGTCGAAAACTTTGATTCGTTATATTGAAGCACCTGTCAATGCTGAAGGTCTGTAATATTTCATGTTCGATGAATAATATTAGATGATATTTGTGTGGAAGGGAATTTTAAAGTACATTTTAAGCCCGTGATGCGTAGAAAAATGTAAGGCCTTTAAATCTATGTAATATATTGACAGAAAGGATTTTGGACGTTTTGCATGCACTTATGTATGCCCCGTACCGTAACGGCGGATCGTAATATTTCTGGGTCGATAAATAGTTGATGAGACAAAGAAGTGGTTTTCATTGTGATACCCGCAATGCGTGGAATAATATAAGATCATCACAACGGTATGATATATTGACAGAATAAATTTCGAAAATTTAGAATGATCATATGTAAGGCACGTATCAGGGAACCGTAAAATTTCAGGTTCGATAAATAATATTAGTTTATATATATGTACAAAAAAATAGTGTTCATAGTGATCCCCGGGATGCGTAGAATAACATTAAAGCATAGGATCGAAATAATATGTTGGCAAAATCAAGGTCTTAATATTCGAATGGTCACTTGCATCTAGCCAGAGGATCGTAATATTTCTAGGTTGATAAATAATATTAAGTCGTCGTTGTAAATCAAAAAATTGTGTTCATTGGGATTCTCGTGATGCGTAAAATAATAGAATTGCAATAATAAATTGACAGAATGAAGCTCGAGTGCTATGAATCGACACAAGACACGAACCGTAATGGATGACCGTAATATTTCGGTGTTGATAAATAATAAACGATAGTCGTTATATTTTAAAAAATTTTGATCGTTTTGATCGCCACGATGCGTAGAATAATAAGAACCATCAGAATTTATATAATTACGGAATGTATGTCGAAAAATTTGAACTGTCATATGTAAGTCCCGAACCGTACAGAAAGACAACAATATTTAAGGGCGATAAATAATAATTCACCGATGTTATATATCACAAAATTATGATCATTGTAATCCGTGCGATACAGAAAGTAATAAGAAGATCATATTGAGATAACCTATTAACAGAATGAATGTCGGAAATTTTGAATGATCATACGTACGCCCCTTATAGAACCTGAGGGCCGTTACATTTCGGGGTCGATAAATAATATTAGATCGTCATTAAATATCAAATAATTGATTACCTTGTGTTCCCCGAGATACGTACAAAATGTAAGTCTTTCAGATTGGAATAATATATTGACAGAATGAATGTCGAAGATTTTGAATTGTCACAAGTAGGACCATAATGAAAGAACGTAATGTTTCGTGGCCAATAAATAAAATCAGATCGTCATTAGATAATGAAAGATTGTGTTTATTGTGATCCCTACAATGCATAGGATAATACAAAATCAGGTCGATATTATATATTGGCAGAATGAATGTCAATAATTTTGAATTGTCATATGTGAGCCCCGGATGGTACTGGAGAACCGCAATAATTCGAGGTCGATTTATAACACTGAATCGTCGGTATATATTAAAAAATTGTGTTTGTCGTGAACACCGCGATACATAGAAAAATATGAGATCATAAATTCGATATAACATATTGTGCAAGTGAAAAAATTTTGATCGAGGTCACTACGTAACCCGCTTCTTGTATAAATGTCATCTAATATTATTTAACGAGGCTGAAATTATACGGTGTTACGGAACGTGGAATGATGTTTACATATGAAAATTCAGTTTTCGACAGTGATGCTGTTAATATACCATAATCGTATGGTTGGCTCACACCATTTTTTGGAACACAGATATCATCAAATATTATTTATTTATATATTAGCCTGAAATAATACAAAGTTCCGGTACTTGGAATGTGCTTTATATATGACGTATTAAATTTTTCGACATTGTTTCTATGAATATATCATATCGATATGAATATCTTGTATTATAAAACGCATCGCGGAGATTACTATGAACAAAATTTTATTGTACATAAATATCACCTTAAATTAATTAATAAGGCAGAAATATTACGGATTTCCGTTATGTGGAATAACATACTTAAATGACCATTCTGTACATACCACATTCATTTTATCAATATATCATATTTTTCTGATTGTCTTATGGTAATGCACGCAACGGGGATAACTATGATCATCAGCTTATTGCGCATACAAATCATCTAATATTATTCATCGACCCTGAAATGTTACGAAGTAGCGGTACGTGGAATTATATTTATATAAGACGATTTATTTATTATAAGATTTTATAAATATAATATTTATATTTATAAAATTTTCAACATTCATTCTGTCAATATAATAATAATATGATTATCGATATGATTTATTATTTTAAAATCTACGGAATACCTATTACATTAACTTTTTTTGTTGAATTCAAATTGAAAAATACGAACATTTCACGTAAACATCGTCGAAACAATGTAATTCTTCGTATTATCACTGTTTCGTTGAGAAATATAAGAAATATCTATGACATTATCAAATTTTGTCGAATTTACAACGAAAAATACGAATTTCCCACGATAACATCGTAGAAACAGGGTATATCATGTATAGTCACTCTTACGTCGTGAAATCTACTAAATATATGTACAATTAGGAAGTTTCGTCGAATTTACAACGAAAAATACGTATATTTCCCGTAAACATCGTCGAACAATGTAATTTTACGTATTATATGGTTCTTGAAATCTAAGAAATATACTTGAGATCAGAATATTTTATTAAATTTATAACGAAAATTACCAATATTTAACAAAAACATCGAAACATGGTAATTAAACGAATTATCACTGTCATGTCGCGAAATCTACAAAATATCAATTAAATTAGCAAGTTTTATTGAATTTATAACAAAAAATGTTTCACGAAAACCTCGTCGAAAGAGAAAAATTTAACGTATTATCACTGTCCTATCATGATAATAAATCTTCGACATATCTATGAAATTAACAAGTTTCGTCGAATTTACACCGAAAATTTGCGAGAATTACACGAAAACATCGACGTAAACTTATCACTGTTTCGTAGTGAAATCTACGAAATATACATGTAATTTGTAAGATTTGTGGAATTAACAAGGAAAAATACGAATATTTTAAGAAAACTACGTCAAAACAGAAAGATCCAACGTGTTACCACTGTTTCATTCTATTCTAAGATGTTTTCGTGAAATATTTTTTTCTTGCATCGTAAATTCGTGAAAACTTTCAAATTTTACAGATATTTCGTAGATTTGCAAATGAACAGTTACAATACGTGAATTACTCCGTTTCGACAATGTTTTTGAGATATACTCGTATTTTCCGTGTAGAATTCTTAATTTTCGTTGTTAATTCGACAAAAACTGCAAATTTCATTTATATTTCGTAGAGCTCAGGACGAAAGAGTGTTAAAACGTTGAATTTCTCGACGACGTTTCGACGACGTTCCTAGAATGTACGTAAATTTCGTTTTAAAGAACACTTTCTAATTTCACAGATATTTAGTAGATATCACAGATAAGTTGTGATAATACGTTGAATTACTCTGTTTCGAACATGTTATCATATATATCCGTTTTTTTCGATATACATATGACTAAACTTGCTAATTTTAAATATATTGAATAGTTTTCGCGATGTAACATTGATAACATGTTGAATTTCTCTTTTACGACGATGTATTCTTGATTGATTCTTATTTCGCTCTGTAATTTTGACTAAACTTGCCAATTTCACAGATATTTCGCAGATTTTACGATGAAACAGTGATAACACGATGAACTTCTCTCTTTCGAAGATGATTTCGTGAAACATCCGTTTTTTTTCGTTGACAATTCTTAAAAATTGCTAATTCATTGACATTTCGTTTCGACGAAACAGTGATAATAAGTTGAATATCTCTATTTTGACGGTATTGTCGTGAAGTATTCGTAATTTTCGTTAAAATACTGCAGAACTAGCTAATTTCATACATATTTCGTAGATTTCAGGATGAAAACGTGAAAATACGTTGAATTACACTATTTCACGATGATCGTGAAATATTCGTATTTTCCGTTTTAAATTCGAAAAAATGCTAATTTCATTGTTATTTCGTAAATCTCACTACGAAGTAGCAATAATTCGTTGAAAATATATGTTTCTTCGATGTTCTCGTGAAATATTCGCATATTTCTTTGTAAATTCTTCAAAATTCTTCACTACACAGATATTTCGTTTATTTCACAAATGAACAGCGATCCGTTCGATTTCTCTGTTTCGACAAGGTTTTCATGAAATATTCGTATTTTTCGTTGTAACTTCATCAAAAACTGCTATTTGTATGGTTATTTAATGGACTTCGCAACGAAAAAGTGGTAATACCCTGAAATTCTCAGTTTCGTTCTATTGAGATATTTGTATTTTTCGAAAATTCGAAAAACCTGATAATTTCTAAGGTATATCGTAGTTTTTAGACGAAACAGTGATAAAATTATAAATATCTTTGTTATGTTTAAGTTTTCGTGAAATATACGCATTTTTCGTTCAAAATTCGAGAAAAGATGCTGATGTCTCAGATATTTCTTATATCTCACGGAGAAACATTAACAATACGATGAACTTTCCACTTTCGTCTGTATTTTCCAGAAATATTTGTATTTTTCTTTGAAAATTTCGGGATTGATAGAATATATTTGATCGTCGTTATGTACTAAGAAGTTTTTTTCATTGTGAACCATGCAATGCGTAAAATAATATGAGACCATCAGAACGGATAATATTTCTACAGAATGTCGAAAACTTTGAATTGTCATATGAAATCGAGGAATCATCCGGGCGATAAATAACATTTGCTCGTCATTATATATTAAAAATTTATGTTCTTTGTGACCTCGTGATGTGCAGAATAATATAAGACCATCCGATCGAGGTAATATGTTGACAGAATGAATGTCGAATACTTTGAACGGTCATATGTAAGCCCCGATACTTACCGGAGGACCTTAACTTTGCGGAGGCGATAAATAATATCAGATAATCGTAATATAACGAAAAATTGTGTTCATTGTGATTCCAGGGATGGGTAGAATAATACAAGATCATCAAGCCGAGATAATATAATGACAGTATGAATGTCTAAAGATTTGCAGTGTCATATGTAAACCCCGAAACGTACCGAAGACACGTAGTTTCGAGGCCGATAAATAATATTAGATCGTCGTTATATATTAAGAGATATATTGACAGAATGAATGACGAAAATTTTGAACTGCTGTATGTAAGACCCGCAAAGTACTGAAGGACTGTAATATTTTGGGATCGATAAATCATATTCGATTGTTCTTATAAATTGTGCTCGTTGTGACACATGCGATGCGTAGAATATTATTAGGACGTCATACCGTGATAATGTGCTCCGTAATGTTTCAGGCGCGGTAGATAATATTGGATGATATTTGTGCAAAAAAGAAACGATGGTCAGTGTGAACCCCGTGATGCGTAAAGTATCATTGTGACATAAAATTGATATGATGTACGGACAGAATGAATGTGGAAATATTTCGGAGTGTCATATTTGGACCTATTCCTCGTACCGGAAATTCATATAATTAACGCCCGATAAATAGTATTAGATGTTAATATGTACAACAAAAATTGTATTCATTGTGAACCGCCACACGTGAATAAATATAAGGCCACGAAGTAGATATGATATATTGCCAGAATGAATTTGGAAAATTTTGCAGTGTCATATGTATACATCATTCCACGTACAGGAACTCCATATATTACAGGTTCGATAAATAATATTAAATGAAATTTATTTACAAAAAATTGTGTTCATTGAGATCTCCGTGGTGCGTAGAATATTAAGACACAATCAGATAAGGGTAAAATATTGCTGCTATGTTTGTCGAGAATATCCAAAGGAAGTTTGAAAACAACATTCTACGTACTGGATCACCGTAATATTTCAGGATCAATAAATAATCAATAAATATTAGGCCGTCGTTATATATTATAAAATAGTATTCGGAGCGAATCCTCGCAATGCGTATAATAATGTAAGGCCATCAGTCCGATATGATATATTGACAGAATGAATGTCCGAAACTTTGAACGTTCACATGAAATCCACGAACCGTAACGGAAGACCGTTATATTTCAGGGAGGATAAATAACATTACTTCGATGATATACATTAAAAAATTATTTTCATAGTGAATAGGATGTATGTATAGGGTAATGTAAAACGCGTTGTATAGGATAATGTAAAACCGTCAGATCAAGATAATATTTATTTGGTGCATAATTATTGCGCCTTTTTTGGCGACTCCTTTTGTCTTCAAAATTGATGTTTTGTTTATTTTTTTCACAGCAATAATTATTTCTTTTAAAATAGTGAAAATCTTTTCAAATATCGAAAATCATATCCATATTCGCCATATTATGCTCTACCACTTTGAGAAAGGTTGGAAAGCAACCCAGTCATTTCGTGATCTCAACGAATTTTTTCGCAATGGAACAATCAGCCAAAGCCAAGTTGTAAGATAGTTCAAGAAGTTTGAATCGGGTGATACAAGCCTCGCAGATGAAAAAGGAAGAAGTCGACCATCATATTTCTACAACCAGGTATTTTTGGCAGCCGTGGAAGAAGACAAAATCTGGACAACTTGGATGAATTGGTGGCCGCCGTCAAAGTGTATATTGCCTGTAAAATCAGCAACTTCTTCGCCCGTGGAATCGATCGGCTGCCAAGCAAATGGGAAACAGTAATTGAAGTAGTAGATGAATGTTAGAATTCGTTGGGGACCCATCCAGTCAATTTCCATACTTTTTCGAGTTTTTTCCGAACTCGACGAACGATGGTCGAGTGGTCCACACTGAAATCTTCGGGCAACATTCTCGTTGTCAAGATTTTGTCCTCTTTGACTGCTGCCAAAAGTGCCTGATCGTCGAAATTTGTTGGTCGAACTTCTTCTTTTTCATCTTCGAGGTTTATATCGCCTGATTTGAACTTCTTTAACCATCTTATAATTTGGTTTTGGCTGATTGTTTCATCGCCAAAGAGTTCGTTGAGATCGTGAAATGACTGGGTTGCACTCCAACATTTTACGAAGTGGTAGAGCATAATATGGCGAATATGGATATGATTTTCGGTACGCACTTTCACTATTTGAAAAGAGAAGATTAATGTTGTGAAAAAGAAATAAACAAAACGCCAATTTTCAAGACGAAAGTAGTCGCGAAAAAGAGCACAATAATTATGAACCAACTTAATATATTGATGCAGTATGGATATGAGTGTCGAGTATCTTCAATGAGTATACGTATTCTTCATTTCACGTCCCGTATCACCGTAATATTTCAGGATGTGCAAAAAATATTATAATGACAAATGTGTTAAAAAATTGTGCTTATAGTGCACTCCGCGATGCCTAGAATAATATGACACCGTCAAATCTATATATTACATTAACATGAATGTCGAAAATTTTGAAGCCAGATAGTACCGCAGGAACTCAATATTTCATGGTCGATACGTAATATCAGATCGTAGACACAATTTTAAAAAATGCTGTCATACTGTTGTTCCCCGGATGCGTAAAATAATGTAAAACCTTAAGACCAAGGTAATATATTGAAATTACAAATGTCGAGAATTTCTATGGAGTATGTTTAAACCCCATTACACTTCCTGGTATACCGTAATATTTATTGTTCTATAAATAGCATTAGATCGTTTTTATGTATATAAAAATAGTGGTCATTCTGATCCCCGCGATGTATAGAATAATAAAAATCAATCAGGTAAATACGATATATTGACAGATTGAATGTCGACAATTTTTTAAGTTGTCTCATGTAAACCTCGAACTGTACAGTAGGATGGTAATATTTGAGACTTGATAAATAAAATTAGATATTCCTTGTAAATTAAAAAATTCTGTTCGTATTGATTCCCGCAATTCGGAGAATAATACAAAACCATCACATCAGTCTAATATATTGATACGACGAATGCTGGGAAATTTTAAGGATCATATGTAAACATTATTAAACGTACCGGAATACCGCTGAATTTCAGGGTCGAAATGATATATTGACGAAATGAATATCAATAATTTTGTTTACACAAGTAAAGACCGAATCGTACGGGAGGACGGTAATGATTTTCGGCAGATGAAAAATAATAGATCGCGGTCATGTATTAAAAAATTGAATTCGGTGTGATGCCTACGATTCGTAGCATCAATCATAAAATAATAACATCAGATTGACGAAATATATCGAGAATATATGTCGGAAATTCTGAGTTGTCATATGTAAATCACATTGCACGTCTCGAATATCCGAAATATTTCAGGGAAGATAGTTATTATTACATGATATTTCTGTACAATAAAATATGTTCATAGTGATCTCTGCGTTGCGTAGAATATTATAGGAACATCAGATGTGTATGGTATATTGACCGAAGGAATGTTAAAAAAATTGAACGGCTGTATGAAAACATCATTCCACGTACCTGCTGTAATATTTCAGGATCGATAAATAATACTAGATGATATTTATGTATATTAACACGTTGTACGTTATCCCAGCAATGTGTAGAATAATATTAAACCATCAGATCGATATAGCTGGCCGAATGTGTATCGAAAATATTGAACGATCAAATGATATCCACTTACCACAGAACGAGAATCCGTACTATTCCCGGTACCATAAATAACATTAGATGATGTTTATGTATAGCAAAGTTGTTTTCATAGTGATCCACACGATCCGGAGAATAGTGCAGGACCATCAGATCCAAATTGACAGAATGAACATCGATGGTTTTGAATTGTCTTATGTAAACCCAATTCCACGTTATGAAAGCCGTTATATATCAGCCTCGAGAAGCAGTGTAATATGATATTTATGGACAATAAAATGTTGTTTATAGTTATTCCAGCTATTTGCAAAATATTATAGGACTATCTTGGTGATATGATAAATTGACAGAGAGAATTCTGAATTGTCATATTATCAACCTCATTCCATGTACCGGAAATCCTTAATATTTCATACTCGATAAATAATATCAGATTTATGTACACCAAAATGGTTTTAGTAGTGATCCTCGCGATGCGTAGAATTATATGAGAACATCAGATCGATATGATAAACAGTCGGAATGAACATTTTTAAGTGTGATATGTAAACTTCATTCCACGTACCAGAAATCCGTAACAATTCAGGCTTGATAAAACTACTAGGCTTGATAACACTACTAGACCAGATTTATCTAGAATAAAATGGAGTTCATAGTGATCCCCGCGATGTGTATAATGATATGAGACCAACAGATCGACATGATGTAATGCAAGAAAGAATGTCGAAATATTTGAAAGGATATAAGTAAACAACTTTCAACGTACAAGAAATTCATAATACTTCAGGCTTGATAAATAATATCAGATGAGATTTATGTACACCAATATGGTATTCATAGTAATCCCCGCGATGTGTAGAATGATATGAGACCATGAGATCGATATGATAAACAGTCGGAATGATGAATGCGAACATTTTAATGTGTGATATGTAAACCTTATTCCACGTACAAGAAGTCTGCAACATTTCAGTCTTAGTAAAAAATATTAGACCATATTCATGTAGAATAAAATGGAGTTCATTGTAATCCCTGCGATAATTAGAATAATATAACATAAACAGAACGATACGGTACATTAACAGATACAATGTCGAAAATTTTGATGTGTCATATGTAACCTTCATTCCACGTTACAGAACACTGTAACATTTCAAGCACGACAAATAGCAGATGATATTTAAGTACAAAGTAATGGTATTAGTTGTGATCTCCAAATGCGTAGAATAATATAAAACCATGAAACAGCTTTGATATATTGACAGAAACAATGTGAATAACTTTGAATTGTCATATGTTAACCACAATCTACTTACCGGAACTCCATAATATTTCAGTCTGGATAAATGGTATCAGATGACAGTTATGCTCAAAGAAACGGTGATCATTGTGAACCCATTTGCGTAAGATAACAAGGCATAATCGATATGATATATCGGAAGCATCAGTGTCGAAAGTTTTGAAGTGTCTGAAATATGTAAACCTCTTTTCACGTACCGAGTATCCGTAATATATCAGACTTTATAAAAGATATTAGATAATATTTATGTTACGAAAGATGGTGTTCCCTGCGATCTCCGCGATGCGTAGAATAATATAAAACCATAAAATCACCATGATATATTGACAGAATGATTGTGGAAAATTTTGAATGCTCATATTTAAACATAATTGCGTGTACCCGAAATCCGTAATTGCCCTGGCACACTAAATAATAATAGATGATATTTATCCTTATATGATAATAAAAAAAAGATATTCATTGTGCACCTAGCGTTGCGTAGACTAATATAAGACCATAAAAATAATATTGTTATAGAATGTAATTGGAAAATTTTGAATGATCGTATATAAAGCTCATACAACTTACCGTAAATCCGTAATATTTCAGGTTTATATATAATATTAGATGACATTTACAAGAGATCTTGTTTATAGTGAATGCAGCATTTGGCAGATTGATACAGAACCAAAATTTCGATATGATATACTTTCAGAATGAACGTGAAAAATTTGATGCTACATATGTAACCCACGTTCTACGAATCGTAATATTTCAAAATCGATAATATGTTCGATATTTATTGACAAAAAAATGGTGTTCATATTGAACACCGTGATGCGCAGAATAATATAAATTCGATATGATATATTGACAGAATGAATGTGGAAAATTTTGAATGGTCATACGTAAACATCATTCCACGCATCGTTACATTGTAATATTGCATTCTTAATAATTAATAGAAGATAACACTTGTGTACAAAAAAATTGCGTCCATTGTGAGCCACACAATGCGCAGAATTATGATGGACCTTGAAATTGAAATATTTACATAATGAACATGTAATTTTTGGACGGACATATGTAAATTTGATTCCACATACCGAAACACTGTAATAATTCAGGCTCGATAAATAGCGTTGTATGATATTTACATTAAAAGTATGGTGATAATTGAGAACTCCGCGGTTCGTGGTATAATATACGACAATAAAATCTATGTGATGTATGGACATAATGAATGTGGAAAATTTTGAATTGTGATATGTAAATATCATTCCAAGTGTCATTATGATTAGGACACAATAAAAAATATTAGATGATATCTATGTACAAGAAAATTATCGTCCATTGTGAACATACCGATACGTAGAATAATCCAAGAACATAAAATCGAGATGATATAATGACAGATTGAAGATGGAAACTTTTGAATAATCATATGTAATCCTCATGCACGTACCTGAAGGCCGTAACACTATTGGCTCGGTAGATAATATTAGATGACATGTAATTACATATTATATGTTCAATGTGAACCCCGCAATGCAAAAAATAGCACGGAACAATAATACCAATATTATATATTGACAGAATGAGACAGAATGAGTGTGGAAAATTTTGAATGGTCATATGTAAACCTCAATCCACGTAACGGAGTTCCACAACATTTCGAGTTAATAAATCATATAAGACAATAAGTAAAAACAAAAAAGTGATTTTCATTGTTAACAGCACGTTGCGGAGAATAACACTATAAAATCGATATGATATATTGATGGAATGAATGTGGAATAAAAAGGATTTTCATATGTAAACTTCACGTATTATTCCACGGACCGGGATCCGTAATACACTAGTGTCCATAAATAATGTAAGATAATATTTATGTACACAGAAATGGTGTTCACTGTGAATCCCGCGATACGTACTATAATAGAAGATACTGAAAACGATATGATTTGTTGACAGAATGAAAGTGAGAAACTTTGAATTGTCATACGTAAACCTCATTCCACATAGCGATACTCCATAATATTTCAGGCTCGGTAAATAATACTAGACGTTTATGTAAAATGAAATGGTCTTTGTAGTAGTCGCCGCTATGCGTTAAATAGTATAAGTCAATTAAACTAATATAATAAATTCTGACGGTCAATGTATGAAACTTTGAAGGAACGCATGCAAACCTCACAACCCGTACCGAAAATCCGTAATACTTCAAGCTCGATAAATAATATTAGATGATATTTGTATAAATAATTCTTTATAGTTTATAGCGTATAGTAATATACGTTATAAAATCGATATGTATATTGAGAGAATGGATGGCGAAAATTTTGAAGTATCACATGTTGTACAACTTTGTTGGAGCACGCGATCCTCTTACCACGTACCGGAAACCCGTAATATTTCAGGCACTATAAATATTAGATATTGGTAAACAAAAGAAAGGGGTCCATAGTGATCCAAGCGTTGTGTTGAATAATGAAGAACAATAAAACCGATCATACATTCTCGAAATGAAATTCGGAAATTTCGAATCTTACGTAAACGCTGTACCGCACCTGGGCTCCGTAATTTTTTGGAACAATCATTGTAGTTCAACATAAATAGCAATAATTTCTTAAAGGCTTTTATTCCTTCCTCTTTTTTCGTTCATTAGAAAAGATGTGATGATGCATCAAAAGCCAAAACTGTAAACAATTATTTATATTTGATATATTTCAATTAATTCTGTCATTTATTTTACATAAATTGTTATTAAATAAAAAATAGTGTTTAACTAAAACTTTGACAAGTTTAACTTTTTGGTCCTTGAAATGAGTACTAATATTAAATTTTATGTATGATTTTAGTAAAAATCTTAGTAAAAGTCTTTCATTATTTCAAACTTTACTATTAATTAAAATTATATTTAAAAATAGA
>CAJDYZ010013079.1:2047-12268 GCA_903986555.1 Heterotrigona itama
ATCATGCAGTCACCCATCTTGCTAGTTTCATCATTTTATGGACAGGACCGATCGATGGAACTATGTGGCAACTATATTCAATTTTTAGACTCTACAACTACGCTTCTATCGGGAAATCCTAAACTTGCTTTTCATTTGTTATTCTACACGATGACAATATGTGATGAAAGTAATTGGAAAGAGAATGAGAATAAGCAGTACTCAATGATCAGTATATCATTTTGAATTCGTATAAAATTTCAATAAAGTATGTAAAAATATGTCATTGAATTTTTGACAAAATTGTAAAGAAATTCCGTAGTAATTTCTCCGTGTGATAAGGGAGATACAAACACACGTCGAGGACTATGGTTATTAGAAGAGATAGGCTGCTGCTTTATGTCAGCAGGAGGGACTGAACAGACAATTCAATATCCGCGAGCTTTCGAACGATTTGGACTAACCGCAAATACTTCGAATATACAACAATTATATAATTTATCTTACAAAATCATTCTACAAATTTATTTTCTATTTTATATTAATTCTCGCACATTGAATGCTAGATAATTGTGTTTGCTTGACTTATTTGCTTGACAATAGATATCCGTACTGTTTTAACATGAAATTCAATCTCTTTAATAAACGATTCGTTCCAAAAAAAATTTCTCCATATTAAATGATTGAAATGAAATTCAAATTAAACTTTAATTTTTATGCTCCATAAAAATATCGACAAAAATATTAGAGATCCATAACTTTCACTTTAAAATGTTGTAAATGAATTTGAAAAAAATTCTATCCACTTTCAACGAACGTGCAAAAGTCGTTAATAACCCACACAAGTGGTTGATGCGATTTTAAACAATTAAATAAAAATGTTCGTGATAAAGTAGCACCATTTTTTTTGCACTTCATAAAAACAAAAATGCAGCAGACATATTTTCATTGAAAAGCTGTATCTTGTATAAAATTTGAAGCATTTTAGGACGCATGATCTTTTTTTGATATTATACCTTAATATGTAATTATTTACAATAGCACGTAGAAAAAATTCTATCGTAGAAAAGAAAATTAACGAGATCTATTAAAAAAACAATGCTTTTGTAGGCTTTTTAATTAATATCTTATTACTAAATTTGCATTTATTTATTATGATTATGCATTTATTTATGATTATTGTATGTACATATACATGTATGTTTGCTCGTTTCTAAATGATTCAATTCAATAAATAATTTTCGATGAGGGAACGGCAACGTTGTCCATATTTTTTGATTTTAATTTCTATCATCAATAATGCTGTAGGGCAGTACTTACCTAAGTCGATATGACAGAATGTGACACGAAAATGGTAAGGTGACACCCCAAAACCTGGAACACTTCTTCACTTCTAGATTAACCACTTCTTCACTCGATCAATATCTTGAACGACCCTTTCTTCTAACAAACAAATGCCGACATACCCGTTAGAGGAAAAAAAATATCATCACAAAACATTGAAAAATCACCGAAATCGGTGAAAAAGTCATTCATTGTCAGTGTTTCTATTTCTTTTTTTTCATTCATTATCGCTGCGTTATAAAATAATAGGAAAACTAAAATGAAGGAAATATAACATAGCATCATTTTTTTTAGCATCATTTTTCTTTTGTCAAAATTCGTTCATATTGTTTTAGAAAAATTAAGCATAATTCATGAAAATTTGGCTATATCGATGGTTATCTCGAAAAGTGAGTTATTTTTTAATTAATAAAAGTTAAATTATCTTCAAATATTTGTTAATCAATCAAATTGAAAAAGAAAAAGTTTTAGAAATAAAAATATTTGTATTATTTATTTATTTATTGTACTGTTCTGTAAAAAATAAATATATATTTCAAGAAATAAGAAATTTTATTAAAAATAATAAAATAAATAAAAAAGAATTGTTTATTGAAATAATTGTTTATTAAAAATTCTTTTTCTGATTTTAAATTTAAAATATTATGTTTTCTACATTTTCAGTTCCTGACGAATAGAACATTTTGTTAGGAATTCGTCACGTTATGAACCATTTTCAAGTTCGGTCAAGGAATGTTGCTATTTGCATATGATGTTCTTTACTACTTAACATTCCTAAATCCTTTAATTCATTCCGTGCCCCAATGAAATTTTGCCCATTGTCTGAGGTGATCCTTTCACATCAGCCTCTCCGAGCAATAAATCGTTAACAGTTCAGAAAAGCGTCCGTATTCAGATCAGTTGCCAATTCTAGATGTACCGCCTTTGTTACGAAACATACGAAAATGCATAGGTCTTTGTGGTGATTAAATATGGATCTGCGTAGTCCACACCGCAAGAAGAAAACGCTCGTGCTGATGTTACGCGAGAAGCCGGCAATTGACTCATCTGGGTCTCTATTGATTGAGGTCGTACGCATCTTTGTATGATTCTCTTAATGATATTGGCATGACAATGGCCAATATTACTCGTGTATCGATGCTGCTATCTACTGTGAACCCACGTGTAGTTTTGTAAACGAATGTCGTGACGGTAATTTGATGTTTTTGATTGTAATGTATGGCTGCGTGCGTGAGCCTACCATCCTCGTGACTCCATCCGTATCCAGAAAAATATTAAACACTTGGGCGAGGAATAGAGCCTCTGACTTGAATAGTTGCAGCGATATTTTCTAAATACTGAGACCGCGTTACAATTCCACGTTCAATTCCACGTCCAATTCCCTACTTGTGATTTGATCTAATTTTCTAAATAGGAGCGCGACTCTCCTAATGATTAATGCCGCAAGGTGGTTGTCCACGTCATCAATAAGTTCTCTTATTGAGTTGAGAATGCTTCTGTATGAGAGTGAGAACTAATAATGAATTTAGACGATGTCGCCGGAGAGCCGTGGAATTGTCTAAAGTTTCCCAGGCTATCTGGTAGTTAGCCTCGGAAATTCCTGACGTTTGAATCACGCGGGCAGCAGCGTAGTGTTATGTAGCAGGAAGTGGAATCGCTGAACGCCAGAGAGAGAATCGTTTTTTATGAATTAAAGATAGAAAACTCGTCGCGGAATCTGATTCATTCACTGTAATTAGCATCGAAAGATGGCAGTCGAATAGTTGGCAGTTTGACTCAATAGCTACAAAAGAAGCTGAGGCTAATAACGACTTAGATTCTAGAGAAAAAAAGTCTATTTTCCACACTAAACTAAGAGTGCTTACTCAAAAAGCTTCAATATACTCGAATACAACACAGCAATTTTTGCAATTCTATTTAGACACTCATAGGAGAGGACTGACATCCGACAAATTAAAAATTGAACCTGATTTGCATTGTCAAAGATACTAATCTTTGTTTACATCTATCTTCCATAGACGTTAGCCTAATTGCTAGATCCCACAGTCTAAGATCAAAAGAATTTGGTAAGGCTGAAATTCAATTTAATAATTAATGAAACATTAAATTCCACTAAATTAATAAAAATATGATTTCAGTTACATATACTAAAATACTGAAAAGAAGTTTCATAGCCTAGTAGAAACCTATTACCTTATGTAAAATACACAAAATTTGAGATAATATCAGACCAAATTTTGTAGAAGTGAAAAAGCATACATTCATAAATGCGAATTGAAGCGAACCAACGTATATTTTATCTAATTATAGGACTAATAAATGGAATCGCATTTAAGACATCGAACTCCGACATACGTAAGATGGCACGGCATCCAACAGACGGCAATGGAGTCTATCTAACAATGGAGTCTACCTGGAGAATCAAGGCCATCGGCATATCTTTGAATTCTATTTAGAAACTCAAATGAACGCTAAACTGAACATCTACAAAACCAATTTAAGCAGTAGTTATCTCAAAAGTACTCTAAGTACAATGACTTCGCGGAGTTCGCGGACTTCGCGGAGTTCGCGGATTTCGTGGACTTCGCGGACTTCGCGGACTTCGCGGACTTCGCTGACTTCGCTAAATTCGCAATGAAACACATGAAAATAGCCCTTAACCAATAAATTTTTACTTGTAATTTATATTGTTGGGGGACTAATAGTATATATAATTAGAATATAATTAATATATAATTAATATAGAATATAATTAATATATATAATTATATATACTAACAGTATATATAATTAGAATAATTAGAGAGAGACTAATAGTATATATAAATAGAGTTTTCATATAATAGAGTCCACTGATATTTTTATTAGTGATTTTTCGGTCATATAATAAGAATATAAATAAATGAAGTTCTACTGAAGTAACAAGAAACAAATTCAGATTAAAAAAGAGGAATTCGTTAAAAATACCTTTCATGTGACATTATAACTTGCGTTGAACCTGATTAAATCTAAGGAAGATTTTCCTCTATCAGGTTTTGACATTACGAGGAAAAAGCGATTAAACAAAAAAATGAGGGCATCCTCAAACAAAACAATTGGATTATTCTACTTAATCCTAATCCCGGATTAGGCTTTAAGACTAGCACACACAAATTAACCATTTAGGTAAATTTTCACACACAATTTAACCATTTAGGTAAATTTTCAAACCAAACTTTCTGCTACAGGTATTCAAACGCGCTTTTAAATGACCAGATCAGTAATCTGCCGGTAGTACATTTACTGAAGCTGGTAAGTACATTTACTGAAGCTGGTAATCTAGCTAAGAGTTCAGAGTCAGTGCGGTGAAATTTTACTTTAAGAAAATAAAAAAAATACTCGAGGATTTTAATGCTCATAATTATTGAAATTGACTTCAAACAAAATCTTTTTCAAACAATAGAAGACAACGACTGTACCACATTGTTAAATTTGACACGTGTTCCGACCAGGGATCTCTAACATACGATAGAGCAAGACACTTTATTATAGCTCTCTCCCACTTTGTTCGTCATTTTCACAAAGAGCAATCTGAAGTTCTGTTTACTTCTCCAGTTCACTACTACACTACAAATTTCTGCATGTTACAAAAAAATCCTTATTCAAATTCTCAAAAAGAAAAGGCTATTTCCTTATCGCATTAGTTCTGTAATTATCTCTTCATCCTTAATACAATAGAAATAAAATAGTATTCCTTAATTATAGCCACTATGAAGCAAATGGTGACCTTGATCATTCCCAGAGAAAGAGAAGAGGTTCTCACACCGAAACACAGAAATGTTCCACAATGAGACCAGGAATATGACAGAGTTCTACAATATACAAAAATATTCCTGAAAAAATGAAAACATACAAGACATTTAAATCATTGGTAAGTCTATAAGAAGCAAATAATTCTCACAGAAAGACAAAAAAAAGAAGATTCAACTTTAAATAAATGATCATCCAGCTCGATAGAAATAGAGACTCAATTTGTCTGGCACACTTTAAAACTCAGATACACCAGATTCTTCTTTTTTAATCCCAATATCTGCCAGAAATTATACTTATTATGAATCGCTCCCATTTCCTAATTCTGAAACATTCAGGTTTCACACATAAATTTTCTATTCACCATAGAAAAACAAAATTACATATTCCGCAAGTTAAATTCAAACTAAGTCTTAAATTCAAATGACAGAGATAATAACATGATTTTTCATCTACTAGATAACTGGGAGAAGCTCTTATTCAACTGGACAATGGTAGGACAGAAAATACTGTAAGTAAAAAGTATTTCTGTATTTCTACTTACAGAAGTATTCTGTAAGTAGTATCAAAAGTAGAGATACAGAACAGAAAAGAAGCATTCTACCACTCAATTTGGTTTTCAGAAATGTAACATAATTGGTCTAATCCTTTCAGCAAGAAGCAACCAGAAGCGGAAAAGCCTCAGTGGTCATATTCATAGATATATCCATCTTTCCGGATATTTTAATTAATAGAAGTGACAAAGAACTTCCTCTCTTACGTCAAAGAGATCTAGTCAATTTTCACACGTGGACATTGGATTGCAACAGCATCTCACCAGGTTTCAATAGGAAATAAGGAAATTCCCTAAGATAAAGTTCTTAATCTATAGTTCTTAGTAAACATCTCCAACTCAATCAGAATCATTCAATACACAGATAATATTGATACCGGCTTTAGATTTACAATAAGCAAAAATTATTATAATTTCGTTCTGAAGCGCACAATTCTATAGGGAGCAATAAGGAATTCACAAAATTTCTAACAATGTATATAGATCAAGCTTTGAACTTTGATATCCATATAAATGATGCGTATACAAAAATAAGAAAACGTGACCAAAACCATTCGTACATAGAGCAAAGACGGATTCATGTTATACAAAAGATGAAAGATAGAATACAGCATTACCTAGCTAGTAAAACCTATAAGAATAAAATAGAAAATGTTCAAACAGCAACTTGTTCTTGTTTAGGAAAACCAGGCTAGTAAATGCTACTCTAACACGTCAAACTCCTTCGATTTCAGCAAAGAGTTAGATAGCATAGGTCTTGAATATTTCATAATCGCATTAACTATTGTCAACCAGTTCTTATTAACTACAAAAGCACTTGTGCCAGCCTTCTAAAAAATCTCCTGAGATCCAAGCTTTCCTTGGAGAATACCGCTTTACATCGATACTAATCTGCAATCTATTCAGATTACTCTCTTCCAACCACCTTTACTCAACTCTTCCACTTTATACTAGTGCTTTGAATAAGTCAATTTAAATAGGTCAAACTCTAAAAGCTAGCAGAAATATCAATCAGGCTTTGAAAATCTTGTCCAATTTAAATGTTCGATCTTTCACAAATGGATCAAAATCTTCTAACAACTCAAGAGTGAGAGCAGCATGATTCTACCTTAGTCTCCACATTGCAGAAGCAATTAGTGTTACTAATCAGACCTTCAGTTTCACAGCTGAAAGTATTACCATCAAGTATAGCTTTGAAAACACCACAGATAAATCCTTTGTGCTGTGCTCTGAGGCGCTCAGTGTTTTACAAGCCATCATGAATCCAAACAACCATAAAAAATCCCTTATATTTGCAATCTCAAAAGAAAAATAGCTTCACAAACAGTTCTTCTTCATTATTCAATAAACCAATGATTTAAAGTAGGTATCAATAATAATAAACAAATAATCACAATTTGGAATACCGTGGAAAAGATAAAAAAATTATTATTTATACATATTTGATTATTTATTTGAACTATTAAAAAAAATTACAAATAATTATATACAAAAAATATATACTATAGACATGTAATATAATATGTAATTACATAGTACATAAACATTTAAAAATATTAGAAAAGATTAATTGAAATATAATATTTTTATTAGTAACACAATTAAATGTGAATTAGATATGACATTTTTTTCCTGTTTTTATATTATGAATTAGTGAATTATGACAGGGTTAAATAAGTCTGATCAAAATAATTTAGCATTCGTGTAAGAGTTAATATAAAATATGAAGTATAATATACATAAACTTTCGTTTATAAACGAATCGTTTTATGGAAATTTTGTGAAATATAGTAGTAGATTTTGTTGAAATTTTATATAAATAAAATGATTGTAAGAAATAGTTGAAATTTTGTTTTTAGGAATGTTTTTTTATAAATAATATCATGTATTAATCAAATACTATATATTATAGTTTTAGAATATACTACATACAAAATCTATTATGAATTTGTAAAACAGGCTTTATTTGATAATGGAATGATTTCAATTATTAATTTCTCAGTATTGGAAAACATTGTACGAATGGAAATGGAAAACACTGTAACGAATGGAAAACACTTTTAGATATCGTATCACGTTACTTTGATCATATAGTTGCTGTAGTTCTCTAATTCACCGTTTCTACTAGAGTGCGCTAAAAAACCGAACACAGCAACATGATCATCACCGACGAGTGATTACCTCGTCTGTGATGATCATATACCTCGTCTGTAGTAGTGTACCAACTTTTTACCATGCGATAGTTCAGAACATGTGACACGAATTCCCACGAGGTATTAAGTTTATTCTATATTTCATTTGTGCAAGGTATCATATATCATCTTATATATGTATGTACCTCATTACAGATGAATCTGTGTTGTTCTGTGTTTGTTGAATTTCGTTTGTGTTATTCCGAATTTTTCTACTGAATCGATAAAATTGAAAGCGACAATGATAATAGCGATAAAGAAGAATTAATAGATATACCTGTGTATAGGTATACCCTGTAAGAATTAATAGGTATACCTTATTTTCATAAGTGATTTCATCATGGACACATTTAATTAAATTAATAAATCATAGCACTATAAAAAAATGAATTAATAATGATAATTATAACTTTTTAATGAAACTAATTATTAATGAATAATTATAACTTGTTTCTATATTATAACTATATGTTGAAAGTGCTATTAAAGTAGTACAAAGATTTTGAAATTTAAAAATTATGAGAAAAATATATTAAGTACTAAATCTGTATATTACATCTATGATGAAACCTAAAACTTTTTATGGATTTTATACAGTTTTATCTTATCAACTATTTTATATTATCAACTTGGTTTTATACATTCTTATCTTATCAACAATTACAACTGTTTCTGTAATTTTAGAGGGAGCAATTTAAAGTACCAAACAGTCAAATAAAGCTACCAAATAGTCAAAAAAAATTTTTAATTTTACTGAAAATAGAAGAATTTTTTTTCTTTAAACATCACAAAATAAAACAATATAGAATTTTCGTGTGCAATGAAATTAAATTATTATCAAGACTAATTATTAAGACTAAAGTATTCTTATTGTAATAATACATTTCAATAAATCGTAAGAAAATATTTGAAATACATTTCTGATGAATAAGATTATACTCCTTATTATGTTCTATTAGATTATTTATTATTGCATAAATATATGTATTTTTATTATTTATTATTGCATAAATATATGTATTTTCTACATTTTTGTTTTTTTGAAACTGAAAATCAATCAAATAATCTATCATTATTGAAATCCAAATACAAACGCGATATAAATTTTACGAATTATGTTACGCATTTTATAATAATATCGAAAATTTCAAGCTCGTGGTAGAAGCACGTATGCGAAAATATTTGGAGTTTAAATGAGATAGATTCGCGCGTTGATTGGTGCAGAGGGAGATGTGGTATTTGGTGCGCAAGTCAATGGTGATTGGCTGTGATTGGCAATGGTAGTTGGGATAGTCCAAATTCAAGCGAAGAAGCGGCAGTTAGTATAGCGACCGTCGAGCACTTGTAAGCGCATTCGTAGCTGAGTAGAACTATAGTATAATTTTTGTTTTCAATCGTGTTCCGTTCTCAGGAGCGGTTTGTCATCATACTTGTCTTCCGTTTCAATTCTCTCGGTACAATTTGCGATAGTCATTTTTTTGTTCAAACACGAAATTAGAGATTTCGAGTTTTTTTTAATAGTTATATTCCGACATTGTCGTGATACGTTCTGTGACGGCGGTGAACATCATCCATTACTATGATGATCGACTGACGTAGATTATTCTTCCACGTCCCTACGGAATTGTCAAAGATATTAGAAGGTTAGTTTTTGTTTTATTTTATGGAATGTATAAAATATGTATAAAACAGAATGTAACAGAATATGTATAAATGTAAGAGAATTGGTGCGAATATTAAATACAGACATAAACAGAATATAAAAAATGTATAAATGTAAGAGAATTGGTGCGAATATTAAATACAGACATAAAAGTTGTGTAATATATAATTCGTACGTACCGTACGTACAAATCTAATTGAAATTAGACTTTTGAAAGGAAAATGCATGAAGGAATATTAAAAGATATTAAAAGTTTTCGTGACAATGCAAAATCAAAATCTAAAAAACACTAAATAAGTATAGATTTTCTATTATATTCTGTTTGATAACATCTGTCATGTTACTGTCATAGTAGAATTGATCGCTGTTGCATTTTATACTTTTTCGAATAATGCAAGAAATTTTTCGCGTGATCTATCATTTATTATTTTCATTCGTGTCTCTTAGTAAATCGTTTTTATTATTGAACATTTTGACGACACTTATTGATAGAAGTTTAATTTATTTAATACGTAACACATATAACTAATAAAATGTATAACAGAGTAGTATAGAAATAAATTTTTATTTTTCAATTTTTATTATTTAATAAATACGTTAACGTACTTTGTAAACGTACATTACGCAAAAAATTATACGCGACATAAAGTAAAATTTTTTACTAACGTAAAATATTTTCTGCTTTCTTCAAGATATTTTTC
>CAJDYZ010013082.1:30103-40319 GCA_903986555.1 Heterotrigona itama
CATAAGGCTTGTTCTTTTAATCGAGGCTGTCTCGCGCATCAATTTTTCATGCTCGTTTGCAAAAACTTTTCGTTAAATACTATAGCCAAGTGTGTAGAATGCAATGAAACCTTTTCGGTACGGGGAACCTTTTAAAATTTTACATTCTTTCGACGGTGATGAAGACGATGCGACGAAGCAACAAAGCTGCGGAAACTATAATTTTTGATCACTAAGATATTTTTGTCGAGCTGCTCGCTCGGGGCGAGACACTCCGTCTGAAGTTCCGAAGGAGAACAAAGCTGTTGGCGTCGACGACGCGAGTATATATTTCAAATAATATTTCCTACGCGTATTGGGTAGTAACGCTTTAATTGGACGAATTCCAATCAACGTGGGAAAGCAATCTGCCTCGTAAAACGAGCAGGAATAGCTGCGAATTTTAGCCGGAGAAATCAAAGATGTCGTCAGTCAACGACCAATCCAAGCTTTGCTTAATTCGCCAATATTCAAGAAATATGTTTGACGTTTCCCGTCGATAATTTATTCCCTTCGCGAAAATATCCGCTTCAACGAAGACGAATTGATCCATTCGGTGCACGTACAATCCCGTTAAATGACGTTTATCAGTTACAGGTTAATTAATAACGTACATACTGCGGGCATGATTCGTTTGAAGATTCGAACAATCGGTATATTAATAGCAGCGGGGAAACGTGGTCTCTCGTGAAAGATAAGAGGCCATCGTTTGTACAATCATCGTAACAACATGAGCTCGACTCAATTTGCGAGACTCTAATTGAGGTTGTGAGGTAACATTGCCTCGCCGCAATGCAACGAAAAGTAAGAATTGTTCTGTGGCAATCGACGAGAGAGAAATCAAAAGTCGAGAAATCAAAAGAAATCTGTTACTATCCTAATCAGGACATCCTCTTCCTAAACGATGTGTCAATACGCATGAATTTCCTTTTCTAACGGGTTCTTCGTCGAAGCGCTCGAGTGCTACACCTGTGCTATGTACAATTAATAGAAATTCGACGATTTGCACTCTCTGCACTCCCTGGCGAAGGCAAATTATCCTTATTCAGCCAGAAGATACTTACTGGCTGTGATCCCGAGGGTTTCCCTTGAACCAAACTCACTGTCGCGCTGCCTTATCGACGGGCCATCTTCCGTGGCGGGCGAACGCGCGTACGTACACGCTCGATGAATACGCGTAGAAAGTCCTCGGCTCCGACCGGGATTAGATTACGGCATAAGCGGCTTATTTATCGCTGTGGCGACGACACGTATTCGCGAATGCAGCGCAATCAACACGCGCCGCGCCACGAGGAGCATTCCACGCGCGAATCTCGAGCGTTTCTCGTCCCCCCCCCTCCCCCGCCCCCTTGGTTTTCCATGACATTCCAGAACTCGACAGGACGAGTAAACTCGCCACGGAACGCAGTTCTCGCACCTCTGGACAAGGGCGCGCCGTTTCCAAGGAGCAAGCCATGGAAATGTTGTTTCAGTTTTTTTGGAATGTTTGCTTCTTTGTAATGTAATCGCCACTAGGTTCGAGAGTTCATCCAGCAACGAAGGAATGCGAAGCTTCCTCTCTCTCCTTTTTATTACGTAGAGACGATCGTTCCGAGGCAATTAAATTGTGTGAATGTTTGAGAAACGAAATTAAAGTACAAGTAATACACTGAGAAAGAGAGAGATAAGAAAAACGCGAAACTTTATCTTGCTTTGAACGTTTCAACGGTCGCGGTACACGGTCTTTTGTTTTACTCGCGTGTGGCACGTTCCATAAAAACGAAAAACAGAATACGCAAACGCAAATTAAAGAAGAATTCGCTCTCGTTCAAAGAAGATGAACGTTCTTTCTTCGTCATCCCATTGTGCGAGAATGGAAAAGATAATACTTCTACAGCTACGAACTGCTGAACGGTTAATTGATTTACTCGAGGCAAGATATACAAATTGAAGAGAAATGTTTCACCTTCTGTGAGGAATCGTATCACGATACGTTGCATTCTCAATTCTTTTATATAGTTTTATCTTTGGCGGCTCGATGTTAGGTTTGATGTACTAAAAGACACTACATCGATTAAAGCGAAGATCACGCGCTCTGATAACGATTGGAAGCAAAAATTGACGAGGAGAGGGGGAAAAAAAAAAAACGCGAAACACGATTGATAAATTTCGAAATTGCAAAGCTATTAACAATTAACAACGAAGTTACGAAGAACAACACGATGGATTCGTCGGATAAAGTAATCAGAAAAACTGTGAAAGAGTTTGCTTGAAAGCACTTACGAGGCAAGTAATAATTCAAAGGCTAAGAAGCTTTGACCACAGAGTGCTTTGCCTCTCTCGTCGCCGCGTCAGAGCGACCACGAGTTTCATTCGTAATGAGTTCATCAATGTATTTACGAAACGATTAATCAGATTCAGACGAGACGAAGAAAATTCGCAAGGGAGCTGGCCTGAGCCACGAGGCGATCGATCGAGAATCAGAATCGAGCCGGAAGAGCTCGTGTCTCGGACGCCCCTCGAAAGAAAACACCGACAACAAATTAATTCCAGGTATGGAATATCGTGGAGGCAAACATATGCAAATAATTGCAACGCGTGCATCGCGTATCGAACATCGGTGGAAAGTCTGGCGACGCGAGTGTCGAGTGGCGGATTAAACGCATCTCGTCGGTCACGTCTATCGAATAATCGAAGTCTCCAGTGCTCGCGTAGCTGCGTTACGTCAACGGAACGAAGAAACGCGAAACGACGAGCAAGCTTCACCTGATTCTCAGGTTCGAGGACACGACGACGTGTTCGATATTTTCCGAAGCTCTTCCTCCTACCGCTTTCGGCAAATTTATCTCGCGACGTGATTTGCATCGCGCCAGCACCACGTGTTCGAACGTTGGAGAAAGGAATGAATAATTCGTCGATATGTGTGCGCGATTCAAGTGAATAAAATTTTCAGTGCCAGCGTTGGAAACGGCAATTAGAAATCTCTTTGTTTCGATTTATCGGAGATAGCAGAGAAGGAAGTTTCATCATCGGAATTTACATCATATATATTTCATACGATGTTTCAGTTTGAAGTCTCGTCTCTTTCGAAACAAAAGTTTCAACACAACAAGGTCCTTTTCCACGAATCACTCCAAAAAAAAAAACCTTTTTACCTCGATCAGGTGTTTATCACTCGGAGTCGTTTCTACGAACACTGTTTCGAAAACTGAAAGCACCACGTGGCGTTCCAGTTTCTACGACGCGTATTCCAAAGCGTCGTTTTCCGTTGAAACCTGTTCCAATCGCAAAGAAAGTGACAGTCGTCGGAATAATCCCAACAAATGTGATCAAACGTCTTATCCTTTTTTTTTTCTCCAGTAACCAACAAAACTCGAACAAACTCCTGGCGAAGCCTCTCTTTCTCTCCCCTTATTTCCAGGTTACAACGTTCTTTTCATCATCTTTGCGCGACGAATGATAATCGAGTAAGTTTGTAGGTTTACGAAGGATTAATCGATTCAAAAGAAGCAGAAAATAACGACAGCGCAACCGTTCGCTACCTGTCGTGATTCGTCGCGCGAAAAATCGAAGGTCGACGAAAAACCATTAATCACTGTGTTCGATCAAGCACGCGGTATCTTATCGTGCTTTATACGAATCGAGGATCGTGTAAAGTTAATGGACGAACGATAAGCAAGCGGAAAAATTGATTTGGAGCGTAGAATTGAGTGGCGCTCGTTAAAGTCAGCAAAGCCTTCGCCTGATAAATCGTCTCGAGACCGAGTCGATCGTTATTCGTTCGATCGTTATGTCTGTTACGATCTGTTAAAACGGAGAGATCGGCAGAAGATTTTTTTTTTTTTTTCTACAAAAATCTAACGATGATGAGAGATACGCGGTGCTTCGTCTTAGCAAAGCTGGCAAATCAATCTCTGATCGATCAATCCAATTGAACGTACACGCATGCAAGTTACTCACAAGCAGGTAAAAGACTGGAAACGCTTCAGAACGAACGTGGGTTTCTCGTCAGCGTGGGCCTAGGCGTCAGAATCACTCACAGACAATCGGCTGCGCGGGTTCACCGAAAATCCACTCGCAGGAGAGAGAGAGAGAGAGAGAGAGAGAGAGAGTCCGGTTGTTGCCCGGCTGAACTGTGCACGGTTCACGAACGAGCCGGCATACCTGGCGACGACCAGGCGTTAACTGAAAGCGTATAGAGGCCGAAGAAGAACGCCGGCCAGCGCTACACACCTGTGTGTGTGCCCCAGCAGGTAGGAGAAGGAGAAGAAACTCGGTAGAAGGAGAGAGAGAGAGAGGCTGCTCTCTCGGGCCTCTCCGCCGCGATGGCCTTTACGCGGCGGATACGTTTATCGTGATAAACGGAACGCGAACAGCTGCTTGGAATCCACTGCCGAGTAACGCCGAGCTGGAATTTTCACTCGTTCGATCGTTCGTATCCTCTCTCGAGAGTGGGGATACGAACGTTTGGAGAGGGAGACTCGAGGTTTCAAAGACAAATAATAGTTTTCATGCTTGCCCGTTCGTATATACAGACTCTGTGGCGATGAAATGATATTTTTTTCATAAAATCATCATTTTTCCTCCTTCGCGAGAACGTAGAGAGAGAGAGAGAATACATTTTTGAAGAGATTCTTCTAGTATTTTTTTTTTTAATTAAAACAATCGAGAAATGTCAATTGTATCAGTGATAATCCGACGTTACGGGTCGTTATTATCAACGAATTGAAAAGTTTCGAATGAAAAACGTGTGAATTTTGCAGACCTTTATATTTGACACGGTCTGGCTGGAAGCGTGATTCGTATTTTACGAATTACAACAAATGGCATTTCGCTTTGACGAATATAATTAATTCACACTTCGTTTCATACACCGTTTTGTCTGCAAAGGCCAACGCTGATTCTCTCGTTTACGACAAAATAATTGAATTTTCGCGCGTCGTACTGTCGTAAATTCTTACGTCCGTACGACAATTCTCGCAATTCTCTCATCATCAGCCCACGTGTTTTGCTCGTTTATTTTATTAAATGCAGAGAACCGGCTTCACCGAGGAAGAATCTCGTCGGCGACGGAAACGCGACATTAAAGTGAAACTGCAAGTAAGACTCGAAGAGTCGATCGCTGAAAAGGCGGCAACTGAGCGAAGACAAAGGAGCGAAACTCGTTGTGAAGATAGGATATGAAAAGTATCGGCGAGGCCCGAGCGAAATACGCAAACCTGTTCTCGTCGCGTGGGAGAAACGCAACTAAATCCGCGTACGCTGGAAAGTTGGAGGCTTTTGCCGATCGGTGAATCGATCCTTCGAATAACAGAAACGAAACAAGCGTTCTCTGCTTCTACTTTCTTGGAATTAAACCTTGAAGTGAACCTACCTTCCGCGGGCTCCACCTGTTGAAGGAACAGCCTGCAGGTAATTTATCTTGGGACGAACCGAGTCTCTCCGAGTAACTTGCCTCCTACGACAAACTTTGATGAGGAGAGCAGGCGTCTCTTTCTTCGAAAGAACGAGAAAGATATGATAAAGGCCGGTGTATCCTCGATGTATATAAATCGAGAAACTCCGTTTGTTCAACTTTTTGCGCAAACAACGTGTCTCGCAGACTGAGAACTTCTTCGTTGCTCGATCCATCGAGGATTCTTCTTGCAATTCCTTTCGATGGCGAGTGATTCTTCTTCGATCGAAGTCAATCACGTTGAGCTTCGACATATAGATGAATCGAGTTGATCGAGAAGCGCCACGTGTAAATCTCGCAGTTGAAACTTGCGATTTCATCCGGCTGGAACTTCACTTTCCAACTAAGATAAGATCTTTTCCATAATACGCGCGTGTGTGACCCGTTCTTCGCCCGGGCAAAGTTCATTGAATCATACGTTTCCTCGATGTTATCTTCACCGATTATGCTCCTAAAGCTCTGACCTGGCTACTTGTTACAAAGATATCTATCTCGAGAGGCGAAGTTTTCGAGTAATTTTACGTTGGAAAGCTGACGACAGAAGAGAACGAGGACAGAGAGGAACAGTGTTCGCGGAACTCGCAAATTTCAGTCTTCGACGGATGGAAAAATTTCGAAAATTAACCGCGGAATGGAAGGGAAGGAAATATGTACACGCGTCAAAGCCCGGAGCGTAAGTTTCGGGTCGAACTGGGGAAAAAAGGGTGGAAAAGCAGCGAGCCAGCGATACAGAAAAATTACAACGAGCCGAATGCCGGCCAGCTATGCAGCTTGCATTCTGCACGTACAAAACGATCTCCTGTTTCATTACCGTGGGCTGCGGTATTGTATTGACGTATCGAACAAATTGCTTCCTTCCATTCGCAGTTTTCGGGCTGCGGATATCATAAATACCGGCTCACCTATGGGAAATAATTCGCCGGCCAGAATTCATCGGCTAAGAATCGTAAGTTATCGACGTTCTTTCGGCAGAATCGAAATATCGTGCGAGTCGCGAGGGAAGATGAAAAATTTTCAGTTCAAAAGTGCCACACTGGTCAGATCAGTTTTACAAAAAAGAAACATATTCTTTGAAATATCGATGGATATATCATACGGAGAAGAGGAAGAATCAAGTGCAGGTTAGGATTCAAGTTGCCCCTCTCGAATCGGGCAAACGAGAAAAGTGCATCTTTAATTCTGATTAAACGTAATCTTCGAGGGAAGAGCAGCGCGCTTCCTATCGTTCGGTCGCCGAGTAATCACAAAGGACGGGAAAGTTTTCCAGATTTGTTCCGAGAGCTCGAACGATTCGACTGGACATCCTCGAACTGAGCTGGATGTCCCTTCTCTCGATTTCCTCAAGAATGCTTGCGTGCAATTGTGCCCAAGTTTCATACACAAGCGGAGATGCAGCGTGAAGGAAATTTACGAAAACCCAATAATTAGAGAATGGACAGTGAAAACAAAAGATCAACGTATATTAGAGATAAGAAAAATTACGTTCCTTGCGAAAAGCTGCGATTGTTTCTGCTAGGCGTAAGAAAAAAATTGATAAAATACTTTAAACGAATAAATCTCGTAATGAATCTCCAATGAGGCTGAATTACGAAGATTCGAACGATTCGACTGGACATCCTCGAATTGGGCTGGATGTCCCTTCTCTCGATTTCCTCAAGAATGCTTGCGTGCAATTATCCACAAGTTTCATACACAAGCGAAGATTCAGCGTGAAGGAAATTTACGAAAATCCAATAATTAGAGAATGGACAGTGAAAACAAAAGATCAACGTATATTAGAGATAAGAAAAATTACGTTCCTTGCGAAAAGCTAGGAGTAAGAAAAAAATTGATAAAACATTTTAAACGAATAAATCTCGTAATGGATCTCCAATGAGGCTGAATTACGAAGGCACTTGGCTCGCGTAAAAATGCGTGAATGGATTAATAGCACTTCGGGAAACAATTACCAGAGAGAGAAGCTATTAACCAGACAATGCATCAATGACTAACTACTAGGATCGTCCAACAACACGAACCATGTTTCACAATGCTACATCCCAGACGATAAATATACAGGAGGATTGCTATTATTGGTGCTAACGAGACGTTCAACAGGAGACGTTCAGAGAAACAACGTCACATTCAGCAGCCGACGACGTTACGTTCGCATTAACAATTGATTAACCACGGACGGATAGTGGTCTTTCATAACACCACAGGCAATGACATCACTTATCGATCTCTGCCGGACGGATGTTCCAATAAATTCCAGTCGTTCCTTCGTTGAACAGGGCGAGTCACAAGCATTGGTCGAAAATCTAAGAAGGTTTACGTACCTTTTTGTTAAAGAAAGTGAGAAAGTGAGAAACATTTCGACCATTTTCGATCGAAAAAGCAAATCGGGTCGTTGAACATTTCGTTTGCGGCAAACTCGAGCACGAATTTTGTAATCTCGGCGTGTAGAAAGAGGCGGCATTTTCTTCCTTTAAAGGAAAAACATCACCGTCCGCCCTTTGCCTTGTGTTTCACAGCTCGTTACAACGTGGCATTTATTTAATCGTCGCAACGCTCGACGAGATTTTCGGCTTTCTTTCTCGGTCCGCTGAACTTTGCACAATTACCAGAGGATGCATTCTCCTCGCCGCTCCTTTCCTTTTCCATCGTTGCTCGCGACTGCTGCCCTGCGTTCTTTGCCCCAGACGAAATCTCGCGAGATTAGCCTCTTCAAGCAGATTCTTCAGATTTTCGAAACGATACTGCAGCGATGGGTTCACGCGTTTTACCAGAGAGATTGCGCAGACTGTGACGTACAAAGTATCTTCCCCAAACCCAGCAAAGAGAATATTATATATATATATATATATATATATATATATAATATATATATATTATAATATAATAATAATATATAATATATAAATGTAATATATATATAATATTTTATTTATTTATTTCTTCCCCAAACCCAGCAAAGAGAATATTATATATATTATATATAATATATATTAGAGAATATTATATATATTATATATAAGAGAATATTATATATATTATATATAAGTGATTATATATATATATATTATATATATTATTTATTTATTTATTTTTCTTTTCTAATTATTTTTATTTATTTATTTATTTTTCTTTTAGTTTGGAATATAGTTTGGAATATTTATTTTTATTTATTTATTTATTTTTTTTTTTTTAGTTTGGAATATAGTCGTTGTAATTGTTGGCAATACAAGTCTGCAATAACTGTTTCTTTAGGTTTCAATAGAGTTCACTCAAAATGAACTGCGACCACTACGATTCCACAAACACACAGTAAAACCTTTTTTCTTGTTTCAGGGATAAGATCAAGGTTGGTTTGAAGATAGCCATTGTTTGAAAACGTTCTGGATAGAAATGTATCTGTACGCAATCTGGCGAACAATGAAGCGTGTACTGTTCGTCGAAGATCTTTGATGGCCTCAGGTAATTGGCGTGGAAGTCATATTCCTGGTAGTTGACCAGGTGAGCACAAGGCTTCTTCGTAGTTCCTGTACACTTAACCTTGGATCAGACTCCACTAGAGATTTTAAGGCGTCATCGTCAAATTTAACTGGTCGTGATCATCAACAGCAAATGAATCGATGCTCGTTGTTTCTCTCTGCGCTAAATCTCGTATGAAAATGAAAATGTGTATGACTCTCTATAAAGTATAAAATTCATTTGCCATTTTACTGCAGGGCAATAAGAAAATTTCAAATACTTCGAAATAATTAGCTAAGAGGGTGTTTCTAGGGGAAGTATAATCGTACAAAGAAAAACGTTCTCTCGCTTGTACGATTGATGCAGAAGTCTGCAACAAAAATTCATTACTCTGGAGGTATAAAGTCCATTTGCCATTTTACAAGGCAATAAGAAAATTTCAAATTCTTCGATAATAATTAGCTAAGAGAAATAATTAGCTAGCTTCTAGGGAAAATATCATATAAAGAAAAACGTTCCACGTTTTCACTGTGTAACTATATAACTATATAACTATATAAATAAGTAGCTTCTCTAACTATAGCTCTATAACTATATAAGTAATAGATAACTATATAAATAATTAGCTTCGAAATAATTAGGTAGCTTCTAGGGAGAATATCATATAAAGAAAAACGTTCTACGTTTTTACTATATAATTATATAACTATATTTATAATTAGCTTCTCTAACCATAGCTCTACAATTATATAAATAATTAGCTTCGAAATAATTAGCTAGCTCCTAGGGAAAGTATCATACAAAGAAAGTATCATATAAAGAAAAACGTCCTATGTTTTTACTATATATAACTATAGAAATAATTAGCTTCTCTAATTATAGCTCTACAACTATATAAATAATAGTTAACTATATAAATAATTAGCTAGCTTTTAGGGAAAGTATCATATAAAGAAAAACGTCCCACGTTTTTACTATATAACTATATTTATAATTAGCTTCTATAACTATAGCTCTATATAACTATATAAATAATTTACTAGCTTCTAGGGAAAGTATAGTATCATATAAAGAAAAACGTCCTACGTTTTTACTATATATAACTATATAAATAATTAGCTTCTCTAACTATAGCTCTATAACTATATGAATAATTAGCTTCGAAATAATTAGCTAGCTGCTAGGGAAAGTATCATATAAAGAAAAACGTTCCACGTTTTCACTATATAACTATATAACTATATTTATAACTATATTTATAGCTTCTCTAACTATAGCTCTACGACTATATAAATAATTAGCTTCGAAATA
>CAJDYZ010013090.1:29247-39407 GCA_903986555.1 Heterotrigona itama
TAATTCATATAAAATATAAAAAATATATATATAAAATATAAATATATGAAAGAAAACATCGACGACCTTGAAAAGTCCTTGAAAAAAATATTCTTATCAGTTATTAGTCTTTTGGATACCATTCGAAAATGTATTTAACTGGCCTCACTTAAATGTATATACGTTAATGACGCACATGGGTTAACGTAGATATGGAACTGATTTATGCGAACGATCAAGCAGATCAGCGATCTACCGAGAGCGTTCTACCATCAACTATGCCGTGCAAAGACGGAGTTTTCGATATGCCTCGTTCTAGCACTTTCCACTTGAGCGTTTGCTGAATAATCGCGCGTCTGGCGAGTCCTCGCGAATCCACGACCGTGTGTGCTTTCAGTTTCTAAATCGAAAGCGGCCGAGCAGTCGGTCGCCGGCGCTACGATGAATCGAGTCGATTGCTGAAGGTGTAACAGCAAAGTGTCAAAACCACTTGGAAACCATAAACTCGGCATAAGTCGACTCGCCGGTGGTGATCGAACCAAAGCGGAGCAAGTAAGTAAGTAAGTAACGCGTAAACGAGGCGTTAAAACTCGCTGCTTGCTGCGCGTTGAACTTGCTTTCGGCGAGAAGTCGGCGGGGAAATGGCGTTGACGCCGGGGCGATGCCGCGCGGGAGGAGGCGAGAACCTTTCGAAGGACGTGACGAAAGACGAGGACGAGGTGGCGAACGCCGGCAATTTGGAGCCCCTGAGCGACTCCTGCGGCGAGAGCGACATGGAGGGTCTCGATCTCTCTCTGTTCGAGCCCCAGGTCGACACCAGTTCCTGGTGCGATTCCCGGATACACGCTGGCACCCTTCACATCCTCGTCCATTACTGCGGTAAGCTTTGACGATATTTCTTTCTCGTAAGCTCTCAATTTGTAATTTTGCAACTTTTTCTCTATAAATAAATCTCTTCCATCCTATTCGTTCTATTCGCGAAGAATTAAATTCATCATTTAGAACTGCTCTTCTCGTGGTCTCCGTTTTCTTCTTCTTCATCTCATTCCCGTGCTCCTTTGTTCCTCGTCGTCCCGATACAGCGTATTCGTTTCCTTAATTATCACATACTTTGGTACAGTCTCTGAACATTGGCTAATCGATCTATATCAGAGGTGGCTAACTGGCGGCCCGCGAGTCTTTGCCCCCACTCTCCTGACCGCTAGCGCTACCCCCCTCCACTGCATCGATCTGTCCACTTAACCCTTTGTACTCGTATGTCGCCATATAGTCGCCATCCTACATTCTATTATTATACATATATTTACATTAGTATTACATTCTACTAGGGACTCTTGTTACAATGTTTTCTTTTAGTTTCTGCTTAAATGTGCGTGCATATATAAAATGAAATAAATAAATAAAAGATAATAAAAGATTTTTCCTCTTTTGTTCTGGCTAATTGGTTTTGTTCCCGAGATCATTTATTTATAAAAAAAATCTTCAAAGAAAAAGAATAAATAAAAGACGACATAAATTTCTTTATAGTTGTTAATATAATATTATATATTAGACCCATGCTGTTATACACGCACAACTTGTAATATATTCCCAGAAAAATGTTTTCATTTCGATCGAATATGAGAAATAATTCTCAAATATAAATACGATTGCAAAAGGTTAATAGGGAAATCAACAGACCGAGAGAGAGAGTGAGCTCATCCACATCGTGGAAATTTCAACGTGTGGAGAGAGCCACTTCTGATCTGTACAGTTTATCCGAAATTTCCCACTTTCGAATCTTGTCCCCTGTTTAAAGGGACACGTTATGGATTCTCGATACGGATCTGCCTCGAACGCAACTCTGACCCCCCTCGATTCTTTATTCCGTAGCGGCGAGATAATTCTTTCGCATTAGCCGTAATTGGCGCGTTCATCGGTCATCACCTGGCTGCCGCATGCCGGCACAATCGCGAGGAAAAAACGAACGCTCGCCCGAGGATCGCGAGAGAGATGCGCACGATCCCGTACAGAGAGAAAACGGCGGTGATCGATTCGCGGCGGGGACCAATTAAATCGCGATACAGCGTATGGATGCTACGCCGGCAGATACAATCTCGCCCGATCGCAATAAATCGATGTAGGTAAATGAGCCGTGTCCTTTCTATCGCGTCCTCCTTTCTCCTTTCGTTGCAAACCGAGCGATTCTTTTTCTCTGAAACGCTCGTGCGCAGATTCTTCTCGGTGTGTAAATGTGCAACACGGTTGTTGCGCTGTTACGAGGCGAATCGGCAGTGCCTAACACGAGGTGAAGGAAAAACGAGGATAACCCGAGGCCGATTTTCATGTCTGTCAGTGTTGGACGAGTATACGCGGTAATCACAGTGGTGGTCGCTGGCTAATCGAGTCGTTCCTCTCTTCGAGCGAGTGCTTCTTAATCGAGGCGTTTCGCTACTTCGCGGAACCTGCTCAATGGGAAAAACCCGTGTTCACGTTGGTGGGCGAGAATTGGAAGCTTTCTCGATGTTTCTCTGCAGAAGAAAACGGCGAAAGAGTAACGGCTTGTGTCGGAGTGGAAATTTTTGTAAAATAATTCATTATTTGGTGTTGCGTTGGTGGATCTTTTTTAAATTACAAAATAACTTTTTACATGAATAAATATTCTTCTTAACGGGAGCAGACACTTTCTCGATATTTCTTTGGTCGAGAACGTGCGCGAAAAAGTAATGACTTCTGTCGGAATTTTTGTAAAATAATTTATTATTCGGTGTTACGTTGATGGGTCAAAAATAAGCTTTTTACATGAATAAATAATCTAATGGAAACAGAGTTGATTTGACTTTAATGTAAAATTCAATGTATCCAGAACTGGTACAGAAAATATCACGATGCTACTTTTTGGTACTTTCTCTTGAAACTCATTTCGAGATCGATAGAAATTATATACAAACAATTCAAAAAAATTCGTCATTGTTACATTAAATCTTTTGAGTAATTTTAAAGGTATTGCAGTAAACCAAACTCATCTTATAAAAACAATCATATCACTCCTGTGATAGGTGTTTGAAAAAAAAATGCATCAATTTAATTTCATACTTCAATTTCATACTTCAATCGATATATCTTACAAAAACTACAGGTAATATCACGTAACGAGCATAACGTATAATATTTTTCACGGCACGAGACTTTTTCAAATCTTACACTTGTAAAATACATTGACTCGTTGTGTGAATCGTGAAAAAAAAAAAAAAAAATAAGAAATTCGTAAAAACATTAGTCGAGAAGAGAACGACAGCGAATTCGATAAATTTGCAAACGTTCATTTCTAACGCGAGACAGAGAGCGTGTCTCTCTTGCTCTCCTCGTTGTGAGTTCGGCTGCGCTCGGAGCGAAAAGGTCGACGTCGAGCTCAGTCGTGCGAGTAATTAAAAACGTCAGTGGCCGATAATTATGGCGTCCGTGGTTGAGTGATTGCGATTTGTCTTCGCAAGTGGGAAGAATCGATCTGAACCATCGTCCATTGTATGATCGCCCTCGGAATAATTAACGAATTAACGATTTCAAACTTGGACCTCGACAAACAGGACCACACAGAGTATAATTAAAATTACGCTCACGCACTATTTTCAACAATATTTTCCCACTGGTTCGTGCGACTTGTTGAACAAACGATCATCGACTTTGTTCGTTATCTTGCCTCGGTTTATTTCATAGCAATGAAGTACAGTTTTGTAACTTCTGGATTGACAAAAACCGAAATCGAGATGAAGTTGAACGTCCGTTTGAAATTCTGAAATTAGAGGGCGATTTACATTTTAATCGTGAGTTGAAAGCAGTTCGAGTCGCTTGAATGATTTAAAAGTTTTCCAACGTGATCGCCGAGCTCTCGCAGATAAATTTACCTCCTTACGTGTCACATTCTATATATATTATTGTAAATCGAGAATGTAATATAATGATCGGTTAGTTAGCGCGAACCCTAGACGCAAAATTGCAACGTTTCGTTCGCGATATAACTTATGTAATATATATATGTTCGTGCAGGGCGAGTGTCGAGTGTGAGACATCGTTAGACTCGGCGGTCGTCTTGTGACTTGCGGAATTTTGAATTATGCCTTGGCGTTACGTCGGCGAACTAGTTCGAGCGGCACGTAAACCGAGCCACAGCACTGCAGCACCAACACGGGGCAAACGAGCGTTATCGCGAGCTCGCGTGACTTATTTAACTTTTCACTTGGCGACTCCGTATTTTCAGATCGGACGGAGTAGCCGCGTACGCCGCGGCGTAGCTCTTTCTCTTCTCTTCTCTGCCGTGGCAGATATCGGATATCGCGTTACTCGCGATCTAACAATACCCGCGGCAGATGCAACTGACCCAAATCCTCCGATTTAGCAGCTCTCCCATGAATTTTCCACCAGCCTTCCATATTCGGCTTCGGGCGACTAGGAAAAAACTCGGAATGTAAATCGTTGGATTTTGTTGAAGTTATATTTACCATTTTATTCAATATTTAATATATATGTATAATTCATATATTGTAACGCGGGATACATCACGGTGTGAGATCAAGAATTTATGGTTTCAAAGCAATCTTGCGTTGCGACATTCGCGGATCTGGTTCGTCGAAGCGACGAGGGATCATTTACATTCAAGTGGATTTCATATTTCGCGCTGCGAAACTGAATCACGTGTAGGTCGATTTGAATAATTGGAACGTTCTCGTTACGTGCAATTGTTAAGTTAAGTTTGAACGAGCCTGAATTATTTCTGCTTTTTTACACGCGAAGCTGAAGTTTCGTAACATCAGACAGCAACGATTATCGAACACACTTCGTTCGTGTGCAACGAGAAGCAACGTTCTCGTCTTCTGCGAGTGGGATATGCGCACGTACGAAATTATTTCAACAGTGATTTTTCTCTCTCGCAAATTCGACAAAGACGAGTCGACGTGCTCGTAAAATCACTTGTTGGACGATGTAGCATCCGATAACTGCAACAGGAACACGTTCCTAATGGAAATATCAACTGCAGCTGCGGCTCCATCCGTTCGGTTGGGCTTCTTCGTTTAATTATTTAATTAATATACATAGTGGCGTCATTAACTCGCGTGTGATCGCATCGAAAAGTAACCTCACGATTCATGTATTTACAGGGTGTGTCCAATTCCGCGCTGATATGACCAAAATTGGTATAATTGAACGAGAATTTTGTTCCATATATGAGCATAATTCATTCTATATTAGGCTTAATTTCGGGTTGCTTGCATTAGTAAACTAAAATTAATTAACTAAGTTGAGCTAATTAATTCCGGATTAATTACATTAAAGTTAGTTACATATTGTCAATAATTTAATTAAATATTAAATATTAAGGTTGATTATATATTTTGAATAATTTTAACCTTGATGAATGTTTGTGATATATCTTTTGGGGATTACTTATACTTGCCAGCAGATTTTTTTTCCATATAAAGCGCACAAAAAATACAATGAAAATAAAAATTTTAGACGAGCACCTCTTTGTACTACCTGTGTCAAACCAGATATTCAAACTGATGTCTGAGAAGCAATCTCAGTGTTTTCATTTCAAAAATTTTCATGTTTTCTTAATTAATTAAATATATTTTTCTAATAAACGTATTGTTTCACTATGAAAATTGTTTCAATATCCTCATAAATATTAGGGCTATGCTTAAGTAATATCGTTTCTTTCAAATTTAATAAACGTTGCCATGTAGAGACAATAATCTAACTTATTATAACGTAACCTATATTCCAGTTGAATATATTGACATTCAGTGTGCTTATTGTTAAATTATATTATAGATTACGACTGTATTAATTCTTGAACAAAATAAAATTTTGTACAGTCAAAAAACGACATAATATAGGTTACATTGAACTGATACATAAAAAAAAAAAAAGAATGTAAACCATGCGCGGCCGTCGACTTTTGTTGGTCAATGAAGCCCATCAGAAGATCTAAAAGGACACCCGTGATTTACAGCTCACAGTTAGTGAATTCGAACGATCGTTGAATCTTTTTAAAAATCGCAAGTAAAATTGACTGGGAATGTTTATTTTTAACCTGGAAAATACTGGCTATGTAAAAAAAAAAAGAAAAAAAAGAAGAAAGTTGTTATTATCATGCACATGTTCGATCGAGCATACGAAAGTGTATTCCACGAAAAAAGAATGGAACGCGCATTGCGAAAATGGCTTAAGAATTTTATACTTTCTTAAATTGTATCCTCTATCGCACGCTCGTTACGTAAACTTACGCTCCACGTAAATAATCTCGTCAACGTGTCGTGCAACGTTAAGCTGCCGGAGGAGCGAATTTACGACGGAAGATCGTAAGGTGTCGGGGAAAAATTCGATTACCATCTCTGAGACTGAGTTTCAAGAGAAGTTGACGGACACTTTTTCTCGTATCGTTCGTCAACGCGGAAGACCGGAGGAGATTCGACGGGAACGCGTGGATCCGAATACGAAATTTCGGAGGAGAGAGTTTTCCCGAGCGATAATCGAAAGGATGGATCCGGCGGGAATGAAGTCACGCCGAGAATTAATTATTCGAAATGAACGGTGCTCGTCGATGGCGACGCGGGTCCATTAAAAGCAGGAAATTGTCCGGGCTTAACGTTTCTCGTATATTTTGACCGTTTAGCGGCCTAACGAATCGCCGAATCGGTAAAACACGGAGTCCCTAGGGACTCTCGTCTGTCACGATTCGCTGGCATAATCGACAGCGTGTAACAGTCCATAAATTATATCTCAAAGCATCGCCCGTTTCTTATCCTTTCTCTCCAATGAATCCGCCCAATCATCGACGTTGCGTAACGTCGTTGTACGAATACAATTAGCAATCTGTTAACAAGTTTTCGTTTCTTCTTCCTGCATGCAATTACGTTCTTCGATACGATTGCTGCACTGCGCGCTGCATCGTAAAACCATCGTAATGCATAAATTTCAAAATTTATATGATGAAATATTTTTTTAATTTTGAAGATTAACAGTTCGATTAACTTAAAATTTTATATAATAAATAAATAAATAAGAAGTAGATTACTTAATTTAATTAATTAATTTTCTAATTTCTTTAAATCTGCAATTTAAAATTTTATCAATATAAACTATGATTAAAATTATTAAAAAAATTAAATTAAATAAATATAAATATAAAAAAATATAATTGAAATTATAAATATATTTATTTTTATACCAATTTTATAATAAATATAAAAATTTTTTATTAATATAATTTTTTTTACGATAATTATATACTTTCATAATAATAGGAAATTGGAAATTAAAAATAATAAATATATAAATGACTTATTAAATTTTATTATTTTATATAATAGATTTCATTTTAATATAAATCCTAGAAATAAAGGTAATACTGAATAAATAATTATTCATAATTTAATTAAAACATCGTGTGATTTCATTCCTTTATTTTCAGCGACGATTCGTAGCTCGAACTATTGTTAATTCTGTTGAGGCAGTTCGCCACAAACGAAAGAATGAAATTCGTAAGAAATGAAAAGTCAGTGTTTGTGACATCAGGTTAAATCGAGTTAAGAAGTTTCTCTCTCTCTCTCTCTCTCTCTCTGTCCATCGGGAAGTTTCCTCGATAATTGAAAGAACCGCGGTCTCCGACAAATTATCGGCGAGCGAACAACCGAAAGGAATTCGTCACGATTAATCTGTTCAATACGGCAGTCGTGCAATTGCAATCCCGCCGTTAATTTGCAGGGTCATCGGAGTCCATTGTCTCAGAGAAATTGGAGCACACGCGAAAGTCGATGCTCTTTCGTTCGTTCGACGGTGAAAAGAGCCGGCTTCTGACCCAATTCAATTCCGTCGTGATTATTTAACGAGCCTCAGACTCGATCGCTTTTTCTCCAACCGATACAGGCTTTTTTTCTTCTTTTTCCACCTCTTCTTCTATCTTGCACCCGCGACAATCGCTAGTCTTTTTCTTTTTTTGGTTAATTTATCTTTGTAGCTTCGTTTACGAGATTGAATTAAATGTGGATGAAACGTGTTGTGATAAGTGATTTTCAGCCTTGGAAAGATTGCAAGCTATTGCAGAGAACGAGAAATACAACTCATTCTAAGTAAACAGGTATTAATAACTAATCAATGCCGTTTATAAATAACGTGTCATCAGCATCAAGATTCATTCAAGTACACGCGTATTCGCGCGGGGAATATTTAAATCCGATATCCAGGGACAAAGCCTCGAAAACTTTTATTCTTCATCTTCGACTTATTTTCTTCAATTCGCTTCGTATTATCGGACGCGGACTGTACAGATTTAATTTCGCAAGTTTCCTCGATTTTTCGAGAATCGTGTATTTATTAATACACATAAGCGGCGAGGTGTTGCGCCGTTATAACGACAAACTGAGAATAACGAATGAATGTCGGTTAGAAGAACTAGACTGCAGGGCGGTTGGTGATAACAGTTGCACGTTGAAAATAACAGTTGGTACAACTCTGTCTCGCGACACAGAAAAAGCGTAAGTGGAATTTTCTCTTCGGAATAATAATGCCGCGTTCGCCTGTATGCCTGCACGGCGTATTTATGTTTCGTGGCAACGAACCGTGAAGTGGAATTTAATTATCCGGGAATGACGGATAATTACTTAAATAGGAAAGTAAATTTATCGAGGTAATTTCACTGTGATCTCACCTGGAACATTGACAGATGTTCCTTTCCACGTCCTGTCGTTTCTCCATGCTCTATCGGCTACCGATTAATTACCCCGATTGCGCGTGCAATCTGTTTAAATTGCGAATCGGTTCCCCCCCCCTTCCTTCCCACCTTCTTTGCTGTACTGATACTTTTACAGCTTTGATAGCGATGTTGCTTCTCGTCATCGTTGTTAAACACGCCTTGTCGCGTTGCCACCGGTGCTATCAAAAGTCAACAGCGCTAGACTTTCTCCAGACTTTTAGTCGCCACCTGCTGCAACGTGCAATTAACCTAGAGCAATTTCAAGTTAGAGACGCTTTCGGATCACTTTTTTTCCAACGAGAATGTGTCTACGTAGTTCACAAGCAGGGGAAAGTAGGGTAGAAAAAAACTAGGTACCTGATGTATTTAGCTTGGTAATAAAAGATTAGACGGCAGAGAAAAATCCGCACGAGACCATATCTCTTAATTGGACCATTTGTGGAAACAATTGTTCACCTCGCGGGAAAATAAAAGTTTCTGGATACCAGCGGTGGTTGAAACCTGGTTATCTATTAAAAGACGTGTAAAATGCAATGTAGTTACAAAATTTTTATTTTTATTAGTTGAGAAATAGTGAAAACAATTGCTTTTAACAATTTCAGCAGATACAATTTAGTCAATATAATATAATATAAAGTTATTCTATTTGGTCTCTCTTATAAAAAATTATGTTAATTGCTAGTAGAAATTTGCACCGTATTTGTGAAAAGTTTGAATTATTTTAATAAAAATCGCAAATAAAATATTCTTCAACGCTTGTATATATCACACGTGCCTATTTATAACACATAGTGCAATGTATCCTGCCCCATAGTCAATTACTCTCAAATGCATTTACTATAATATTAAATATTTATACTTCAGTACGAGAGAGAAAGGTCCTAAGTGTGAAAAACACTCGCAAAACGTTGATACTCTTCCGAAGCCGAAATTTTTAGCTCTGTCTGCACGGAACACTACGATGTTGCTTGTTCTGAAGCTTGTCACGTAATGTCGTGAGGTCCACCCACGAATATTCTGTAGGTAAAAATAATAACAAAATGTAAATAAAGTTTGTTAATCTATTAAACTCTCACTAGACTCGCACACTCTCTGTGTAATTTCCTTATAAGAGAAGTCGATCTGTACATACAAAACCATACACTAATATTTCAAGTCTTAAAACTTGGTTGACTAGACAAACAGTCGCAAGATAATTACGTCGGCCTAAAAGCAGGCGACAATTGTCTCTTAGGCCTCTCAGGAAAGAGTAATTTTGAAGGTTTCCTCGCTCCACGCACCGAGCCTCTTACTTTCGAAAAACAATGGCACCCGGTTTTACCTTACTTTCCCCTTTCCCGAGTCTAAACGAATTGCCTTCGATAGAACCCTCGACGTCCAAATTACCACGACTCTTTGCTCGAGTGTAAACTCTCGAAACGATTGTTGATTAATCGGAGAGGGGGGGGGG
>CAJDYZ010013095.1:64812-78168 GCA_903986555.1 Heterotrigona itama
TAAAAACTTTTTTCGTTAAAGAACAGCAATAGTATCCAGCTTCATTTAGCAATAAATTACATTTTTTTCGATGGAGAAATATATAAACAATCTTAAAATCTGGAAGTATATAAATTGAGTCATACCGGTAATTTTTCGCGGGATCAAAAATATTTCATGACATAAAGGATTGCTGAGATTGCTGGATTCTCGAAAATATTTCATAACAAAGATTGCTGAGATTGCAAGATTTCAAATTATATTTCGGAATAAATTTTGTCGAATACAATCATGAATTGAAAGTGTTTACAAACAATTTTATGTAGTACGATCTAATACTCAAACGTACACAGTATGTACTACGCAGTATTCTTAAGCAGTTTATGAAAATAGTTACAACAGAAAGAAAATTATTGTCAGAAAGTATAGAAAAATAATCTGTTATGTATCAATTTGATATAAAATATTACATTGCATTATATTTGCCTTATGTTTCTGAATACATGTTTCGCGTATCACCACAAATTTTGAATTTATGGCGATTGGTGATATTTTTGCACTTGAAACAAATAATTTATTTTGATAAGGAATAACTAAATGGTTTCTCTCGTAAGTAGTGTTTAATTTTTTACCGCAAACTATAATACGAAAACGCTTTTGCATATATAAAGTTGCCATTTGTAAATAAATATCAATGTTTCTATCGTAGATAGCAGGTACTGGCGCAAATATAAATTTAGAATGAGTGAAAGTTCACATTTCCATTGTGAACATGATTCATCGGACGAGTTTCTCGAAAGGAATACAGATGAAGAAGGTCAAGAGATTGCAATGCACTTTCGTTTCTCCCTATGTGATTTTTGTTAAAAACTTGATGCCATTCGCGTAATCGATTGAATTGAACATTATATAATTCTGTTCAAATGTGTCACGATTTATAATGACAATTATCATATCAACGTTTATTAAGGTACGATATCCCGCGATTAAAATCATACCGTATATGTGTTTGACATTACGATACTTTGATCGTTCGTATTCTTTTTATGACACTTACTTCAACATGGCTACAAAAAAATATTGAAGAAAAAGATATGAACACATTCGCCATCGGCAAATTTTTCGCTTTTCTAATTCTCATTGCCGCAAATTTCTGACATTAAAACAAAAATTAGAAAATTTGTTTTGAAATATTAGTCTTGTAACGTTTGAAATGAAGAACTTTTTTCGTTAAAGAAGTCGCAAATGGAAAAGAAAGCAGAAAAATAAAATATTTTGAAAGTTATATTCTGGGGTCTATATAGAATATACTATAGCATCTTGTTGTCGTGAATGTGTCCTTCAAAATCATTTATTGAGAAGCCAATATCGACTTTTTCTTTTGAAGATTACAGAGAAGGAAATAAATAAAAAATTTTTCAATGTTTCAACGAAATATTATCACAGTAAAAATCTATTATAGTCATTTTAAAATTGGAACATGGATTTATGTTAGATGATAAAATTCAATTAATTTTATTTTGTATTTTATATTCTCCGTGATAGATGTTAACAAAAAATGAGATTAAGTAAAAAATTCTAAATTAAATAATTTAATGTTAAATAATAACAGTTAAGAATTAAAATTTGTAATTATTAATTTCAATAATAATATTTTTATTAAGAATCCTTAAGAATATAAGAACAAATGAAACAAATGAAAAAAACAAGTATTAGAAAATGAGGAAAATGATGAATTTTTCACGATTGAACAATCATTTGGAGATTTAGCGCGTAGTATTGTTGCGCTAAATCGATATAGAAAGATCGGGGATCTAGTCAGAGGATATTGCGAAATTTTATTGCATCGTCAAATATATATCTCAACAGGACGAAGAACCATCATCATCAGGAATGGTAGCAGGCAACGCCCTCAGAAAAAAGGATCGGAAAGGCGGCTCAGATCGAACGACAACCACGTAGGGATGGAGGACATGGTTGAATCGACGAAGGACTGAAGAGAATCAAAACCGACAAAAAAGAATCAGGGACACACTGTGTTGACTTCAAATCAAGGACCAGACGAACCGGTCTACCTCTCTGTGAGATGCGTCTAATTTTTTCCCCGTTCGTCTTCTTTTTTTTCCTCTTCTTTTTTTGCTTCTCTCTTCTTTCTTTCTTTCTTTCTTTCTTTCTTTCTTTCTCCTATATCTGCGTTTGCCTGAAGTCTTCCTTTTACGCATCTTCTCTCTTTCTCTCTTTCTTTTCGGATCAGAATCTACTTTTTTTTTTCATCCTATGGAGATGCTTGCAGGTGTCTGGTTTGGGACTGACCAAAAGTCTTAACCGCTAGTACCGATTTCCAATCGCCTTGTCGCTGTCGAATGCCGCAATGCTGCACCTCTCTCTGATTATACACCATCATCCACTCGATCTGCCATCACGGTAAACTAACAATAAGATTAAGATACAGAATCATAATTGGTAATAGAATCAGCTAGCGAGCGACTCTATGTGTAAAAATAAGCCGAGAAAAATGAATAAAATTTTTTTATGTAAAATTCCATTTTCAAGAAAATCGAGTTTGAAAATTTATCAAATATATTTGAATGATTAATTTCAGACTTTATAAAAGTGCATAATCGACAGGAGATTGTTCTACGTACGAAAATAAGTAAAATAAAATAAAGCAAAAATAAAATAAAATTTTTCTATTTAAAATCTCGTCTTCCAGAAAATAGAGTTGAAACATGTTCAGTTGCTTAATACACAGTTGCTTAATACAAAATTTGCCTAATACACGTATACTCGATGAATTTTCAAGTTGGATTTTCTTGGACAATTTATTTAATAAAAATTTTAGTCTATGGTTTTTATTTATTTCTATAGTTATTTTATATTTAATTCTGTAATTTTGATACTTAATTCTAAGATATCTTCCTATCAGTTATACATTTCTATATGTGTCTAAAATTAACCAAATTCAAGTATACTTGACAAATTTTCTATTTTCTCAAAGATAAAGTTTTAAATGATAAAAAATTATTGTTTTGTATGTAAAATTATTTTCTCTGATTCATCTATTACATGGCGTCTGATACATTACATGTGATGCATTTAACGATTATACATGCAATTAATTATTGAAAATTAATATTTTATAAATATATTTTATAAATATATTTTATAAATATAAATTATTAACTAATGGTAACAATAACAGCAGTAATAGTAATAATAACAATAACAAAACAACAATGAGAGTAATAATAATAGTAATAATAATATAGTAAATAATTTACTTAATAGTGGCAAAATAATAATAGTAATAGTTAATAAATTATATCCCAAATTTATTTCGCTGGAAAAAACAAATATAAAAGTGATTCATTTATTCAATCAATTTGATAACTAAAAAAAAGCGAAAAGTTGTTAATGGCAATTTTTATCTGACAATTAAGACTGAAATGATTTAGCGATTCTGAATATAATATGAAGATGTCTAAAATATTCTAATCGTATTAGCTATTGTCAAGTACTGGTCAATGTAGAACTTCAATCGTGTGTTTACTATCAATAGATAGATTTATGATCACTATTATCATATTTATACATTGTACTATATAAGTACTGTCTGTATATCTGAAAACGTCCATTCAATTTGAGTGAAAATAAGTGTATTGTAATACTTCATTGTAAGTGAGAACTTATGTTTACAAGGATTTTTGGTGATTCAAAAATTTAAAAAAAATTGACATATTGACATATTTCATGTACGGTGTTTATTTTATTCGTTATTAATGAATTATTATTTATGATCATTAAAAATATTTTAATGTAATTTTATAATATAATATAAACTACGCCTGCGTTACGCCAGTGCAGTCATTCCTATTCCGAATGATGAAAATATTTGTATTTTGTACATATTTGTATTTGTAGATAGCAAATATAGCTAGTTAAAAATGAAATTACACATACATTTACATAGGATTAATGGTGGTATTAGGTTAGGCTCGATTAGATTTTGCAATGAATAAAAACTTATAGTGGAAAGTAGGATAAAGCTGGGTAAGAGTGGCATGATATTCAGATGGATCCCACGATCTTATTTTACAAATTTCAATAATAATCAACATCATAGTGTTCCATACAGGAAGAGTTAAAAATTTCGGCTTGAAGAGGTTTCAATATTTTAAGTTAAGACTGTTTTTTAGTGTTTTCACATTCAGGAATCCATTCAGATATGTATTCTATAATTCTTACAAAGTATTTTGATCTTTTTTTTTTTACCGTTCTATCTCGTACCAAAGTATAAATATTTAATGTTTAATGAATGAATGCATTTGGGATAAAACCGGATATTTGGCTATGGAGCGGAACCAAGTACCCGGTTTTGCTTTGTACTATCTGTGTATAGTGTACGTTTCATTTTCATGTTTCTGTGTGATTGATCTTGCAAATTAATATATCTTATGCCCCCTTCCCTCATTGCACTCGTCGTTTACAGCCATTGGATGTCAGTTTCATGGCTGTTAAATGCTTAAATTAAATGCTTAAATCACGAACAAGAGGTTAGGAAGTGGTTGATTTCTAATCCCGGAAGAAGCGTCACAATTTGTGAAGTAATCATATTTTACAAAGCTGCATTTTTTAGAACAGCAAGAATAGAAACTACTGTTCAAGGGTTCAGAGCAACTGGAATATTTCTTTTTAATCCCGATATATTTCTCAATCGTTCTAGCGGAAACAACAAACAACAGGAACGATCAGGATACAACAAGAGAAAATACTCATGAAAACTTTATCATCGATAACAACAGAAATGGAAAATTTTCCATCGACATCAAAAAATCCAGAAGCTGCGCCATCCACATCGAAAGATGTAGAACCATCGACGTCACAGTATTGATTATGAATCAATATTTACATTTCCTCCCCAAACAATTAAATCTATCCCCAAAGCAGAGCGAACAGCAACAAGAGTGTTGAAGAGGGCGACGAATATTTTATTTGCGATTTTTGTTTTATTAATTAAGATATATGTGTGTGTGTGTGTGTGTGTGTGTGTGTGGGTGGGTGTGGGTGTACATAAATTTATATTTTAAATAGTTCAAATTTTTTATAAATACAAAAAAAGTTCCTAAACTAGTAATTCACATAATTTTTTATAACTAATTACTATTTTTTAACTAATAAAAATAAAAATTTTGTAACTGTATTGTATTTTATACGTTTTTTAATAAATACCCAGTACCTACCCCTATAGGATAAAATCGAATTTTTGCATATCTTCAGAAAATTTTATTTTCCCGTGAGCCAAACAAATTGTCCCAAAAAGTTTGGTCATTTTCTTATTGTTAGATTTAGCTTTATGTGAATTTTTGCCATTCGATTTTTTGTCACGAAGCTAAGTACATTAAGTACTCGGGTTTACCCTACTTTCTCCTACTTCCTCCGTTCTGAAATAAATGTTCAATTTACAAGTTATAAAGTACATAATGTGACACTTATTTTGGAACGGAAGGAGTATTAAATATAATTGTGCCATGATTTTGAAAAATCATTCAGTCCTATTTACAAATATATATTTTCATGACGAATAAATTCTGTAAGATATCCAATATAGTGATTTTAATATCAAAACGGAGAATTGAAAAATATAAACTGGAATCAATATAAATAAAATAAACGTATACCGTATAGCAGATAACATTTATAATATATCGAAGTAAATGTTAGGTTAAAATTATATATAATTTTCTTCCGTTTGTAACTTTTGAGCCACGATCGTCCCACAGTTCAGATAAAGTACACTTTATTCCAAGCATTCCCCTTTACAATATAAATCCGAAAATTTAAAAAAATTGAAGTAGACCTGCTTTACTCGATACGTATCTCTAGATGTACAATCAAGTCCATCGAACATCTACAGAGAAATGCAGCAGCTTTATAATTCGGATAAATGGCGGTATGCAACGTATGAACGTTAAAACAAGCGATATTTATCGAGGAATCGTGAGATTCTTCTTACGATATAAAAAACGACACATACTGTGCCGCCCGAGCAATCGAGACAAGAATTGAAGGTGACCCGACGTTATTCAGGATCGACGACCCTTCGAGTCGTTGAAGATTCGTTTAGAAAACGTTCGGTAGGAGGAAATCACACGGTTATCCCAGCGATATGACAAGAATATTTAAAGAGGTGCATTGCTGCACAGTTTCACGATTCGAATGCAAAGTCCGATTGTAAAAGACGCATCGAATGGCTTTCAACATTGTCTGTATGGAGATCTTGCCATCATTCATTCATGATGCAATGTCATTTTCTGTGATTTTTCCGTCTTTTCCTTGTTGATAACTACTAATGGAAATTTAACATTAAATTAATGATGTTCGTTCTACACAGAAATCTGTTACATTGAATTTTTATAATTTCCACCAAAAAGAAAAAGAAGAAGAAAGTATTCTTGCTTTCCCACTTGCTACATAATGTAAAAACATCTTTGAACAAAATTAACGTAAAATTTTTAAACTAAAGATTTCACTTTTTAAAATAAAGTCAACTGGATTGTTACACAACTTTTTTTTATGAAATTATAATAGTTAAAAATATAGATAATTTCTCATCAGATGTATAAATGCTTTCGTCCACTTCTTAAATTGATCAACTTTTGTTATCATAATTTATTATCTTCTGCAATACAAAACAAATAAGAGTAGAACATAAAGAAAACTAGTGAGTCTCTATTATCCGAACTCGTCACAGAACGACTTCGTTCCTTAACGTGTTCCACTCGAAGTTTTGTATCCTAAATTTAATTTTGTAAAATCTGTTATATTTAAAAGAAGGAAAGATACAAAGCGGTAGTATGCTTAAGTCATCCTTCTTTTTATTACGTACGTTGTCTCGTATTTTCCTTTGTCTTATACACGAGAAGTTTAAAATCAAATTTTAAAAAAATAAATGAAATTAAATAAAATCGAAATTAGATTGAAATTAAAATTGAATTAAATTAAATTAAAATATGTATCTGCTAAACTAGTGTTTTTGCGATATAAATAAGTTAATACTTTTTTTATACAGAATGCTGAGAATATATTAAAAAACAGATATGGTTCTATTTAAAAAAGTAAAATTGATCTTTATATATTCTCTACGCACTCAACTGCCAATACTAATTACTTAATAATAATCAATTACCCAATTAAATATCCTCTGAAATATGTTTCGATATAATTAATAATGTTAAATATTTTAATTTTCAGTTAGATCATTCATTTTATATTTCTTCGATACGACAGTAATTTTTCATTTAGAACTCAAAAGAACATAATTGCCCCAAGACCATTTATTTTTAAATCAAGATATTTAACGATTTAAGCTTTAATAAATTTAAAAATATTGGTAATTGATATAGCAGTTTAATTGAATATAGCAGTTTTTGTGTTTCTAATGGCGTATAATTTACCAATCCAATTAGTAGGATTAGAACATTGTTTAAAAAATAACACGTTTTTGATGGCTATAAATGAACTTAAAGCCACTTTCAGAATTAGTGAAATAACTTTTCTAATTTTTAAAAAGATATAAATCCCTTGAAAAAAATAAAATTCTTAAAATAAAAGAAATATATATATATACAATTTTGTGTTATAAAATTAAAAAGTATCCAACTTTTATTCACTATTAAAGAAATATTACATTCAAATAATATTTCGTAATTCATTCTTCCTCAATTTGTGCATGTGGGAGGGATTTAAAGTAATTACGATGTACAGATGGTAGTTTGTGTAATAAGTCCATTATATCGTTGTATTTTAGTATTGCGATTAGTCTTACATTTTTGTACAGTGATGTTAATTCATATTATTCAATATTATTAAAGTTTTTTTGGTCTTCCTCAACGCGGTAGTAAATCCAGAGTTTTGAATAGTGTATCCTCATTCATTGGTGTTTCATATGGTTGAAACCATAACATTTCATGGTCAACATGGTTGAAATGAACATTTTATATGGTTCAATTTTCAAAAATCCAATATATTTTTAACCAATTTATCCTCTCGTTAGTATTTCTTAACCTTCTAAAAACCGCGTCCTCTAAAGGTTTAGTTCAAATGAAATCCTTCCCTTTCATTTCATTTAGAATGAAGTTATTTTTTTAATTTAATATTTTTTTATGACTTCGTAATATTCCTGAAAGATATAATATATTTCATATCAGTTTGAAACTTTTAGAATAAAAATTTCTATCATTCTATTAACTAGCTAATTTTCTGTGTGAAAAATCTTAGTGACTTTAAATATATTAGTTACAACTTGTTTAAAAATGAAAAGATAACGTAATTATAAGAAATGTAAATATTAAAACAGTTAGCTTGATTTTTTTGGAAAATGAACGTAGGCCACTTTCAAAATAAACGGCTTATATAAAAGACATATTTGTGAGTCGCTAAAAAGTAGCAAGCGAATGTTCTATATGCTCTTGTCCTATATAAAATTACATTTAATTTTTTCTGGTAAATCTGCTGATATTTATAAGTGTCATCTTAAACTTAATGTACTAAATTATTCTAAAATTTGTTTTTCTTTTTTCTAGGTTTATAATATGCCAAAAATTATCTAGTGTCACAAAAAGTTAATAAAAGAATCATACATAAATAATTAATTCCGGATGTAAAAGGTTTATTCAGTAAATGGTTCAGTTTTTTTAAATAATTTTTAATGTTAGTAGTGTTTTTTAGATGGCGAGAAATATACATTTTTTTCGAGTTTAAAACGGCTCGTTACTTCTTTTTTATTATTTATCTTAAACGCAACCAAATCAATAATTGATATCTTGCGAATTACTGTAACGAATTACATGAAAATTCATCGAATATTAGAGCAAAGATACAGTGGTTGTAGAAAATATTCATTGATGATTTTCAAGCAAATCTTAATATAATTATTGTTTATTAAATAATTTTTGTAAAACAATGTGTCTATACATATTGAAGTAGATGATTGTGTAGAATACATATCATTAAAAAAATATCAATAGTTTGCAAAAGTAACGAAAAAAATCAATAGAAATCAATAGAAAAATCAATAGAAATATACGAGTGGAAAGTATTCATACAATTCTTATGACATTCTTGATATAAGAGAATTTCTTATAGACTACGTTTACAACATTGTATAATCACTTTCTAATAATGATCAGTGTAGATGGAGAAACACTTCGCTAGCGTCTATAACTTCGCACTATTTAAAAATATTAAAAATGAACCGAAAAAGGTACGAAACTCACAATAGAAAAAGTTATTATTAATTTATACACAGCCAGTGTAAAAGTTTGACAGCTATTTCGCGAATCGTGTATAGACCAAGATGTACTATACAAAATTTAAAAAAATAAACTCTAAAAAATAAGTCAGAAAATCGACATCTGCAGAAAATTAATATTCAGTATTAAGTATAATTATTAGCATGCTGGTCAAATTATTATTCGAATGATTAAACAAAACCCAAAACAAATGCAATAAGTATTGTGAAGCATTAAAACAATAATTTAAATAATTGATTTATTTGCTAATACTATGCGTAGCTTCTTAAGGAATCAAAGTTATCATGATAGAAGAAAAAATATTTTGTCAATGAAACACACGAACAAAAAGAAAAAATTAGAAATTAAATGGAGTATTAGAACAGAGTAGCTTTCAGGGACAAAAATAAGTCCATTTTTAGGTCGAATGGACATTAATGGAAATTAATCTAAAAAACTTATTATCCATTTGTAAAACATAGTTTCAATTGGCATGTTATAGTTTATTAATAAAATAATGAACCATCCGGTTTATATTCAGACTTTAAAACATAATTTTTTCTTTAGTGTTGAAAAGAAAATGAGGATTAAACACAATTTTATTTTTATGATAATAATCTAAAGCATAGTGGGTTCAATACACTGTGGGTTGTACACAATACACTAGCATGCCTAAAATGCCTCGACAAATGCTAGATATTAATTCCATTGAACATTCGTAGGATTATCTGGAATGTAAAATTAGAAAAAAACATCATATTTCTTCAAAACATAATTTAAAAAATGCATTTTTGGAGAAATGGAACAAAATACCTTCCCACGTAACAGCAAATTTAGTAAATTCAATGCCTAGAAGAATTGCAGCTATTATAAAATCAAAAGAAAGTCCTACGAAAATTCAACGTATTAATTAAGTATTAATTAAGATAATTCATACACATTCTTGTCGTAAATTTAAATTATTTTTTTTTCATTAAATTATTAATTTGTCATACAGTAATTGTACAAATACTTTTCGCTTATATGTTTGTATTGATTTATCGATTTCTTTTTTACCAATTTTGTAAAAAACGAGTGATATTTTTTTATGATATGTATTCTCCAAATATATATAGAAATTCATTTTTTATAAAAATTATTTAATAAATAATAATTATATAAAGGATTATTTAAAATTCATCAGTGTACGAATACTTTCTACACCCACTATATATCATAAAGTAATATCGCTATAAATTTGAATATGTCGGTAGACTATTACGAAAAAGATCATCTGAAAGAAGTATTATAGAAGCAAATTTATGCCATTTGTATACGACTAATCAATGAATAATTTTGCCCGGTGCGAATAAATATCACTTCGTGTATTCGATTATTCGAAACTAAATAACTGAACTGTTTCTCTCCTAACATGCAAAACTTTCCTAGAAAAATTACGTATGAGTTTTTAAATAAATTAAAGTTAAAAAAAAATTAAAATTGCAGCTGTAGACCATGTTCTCAAGAAAAAATTTGAATTTTAATCTTTCGATTACCATAGATGTATTTTCATTGCAATATTTTTCGTAACAAATTTTGTTAATTTTCAACTTTATCAGTATGAAACGATTAATTTTAAGAGTCAAATTAAATCTAATCAACTTTAGCCCATTAAAGACTAAACAATAGTTAAAAATAATCTTAAAAATATTCAAATTCTTTTTAATTTTATACAATTGTAGAATTTGGTCAGTATAAATTATAATATTGGATTACATTTTAACCATAAAAATGTTAAAAAAACAAATTTGACAATGTAAAATAATTAAAAATTATTGTTGAATTTTATTGTTATTCATTTTATTGTTAGACATTCTTCATTGTTTAAATATTTTTCATATATATCCACATTGTTTTTTCTATAATTCGACTACTCAAACTTATACAGAAACAAATTCACTTAATCAATTAGATTAGAAGAATCTTCTGCTTTTAGTTACTTGAACTTAAAATTTATTTCATTGTAATTTAATATTAATTTCTACTCACTATTCCTCATATTTAATTTTTATTGACTTTGTACAGTTACTAATTTTTACTTTATTCACATTTAGCTATATTTTCTGTAATTTTTGTTCTGTACATTATTCATCTTTGTATCAAATAGTTTATGTAAATAATTATTTATTTAATATTATATAATAATTATATATGATTAGATTAAATTAAAATATTTACTTTCTTATTATTCTTAGATAAATATGTAGAATAAATACGTAGAATAATATGAAAGATAATAGAAAAGTATATATAAAATATATTACAGTGTAGCGTTCTTCTGGTAAATAGTAAGTTTCTAAAAAATGTGAAAGAGGAGGAAATTTTGTTTGTTTTTGCAATACTTGCTAATGTTTATTATATTTGTAATACTGTTTAAGAAACCTTCAATTTTTTAATTTTATTTTAATATTTTAATTTTTAGTTTATAAAATTTGTCATATGAAAATGAAATCGACATATATAAGTTTATATTATACTATATACTATACTATACTATGCTATATTCTACACTATAATAGAAAATGTTAAGCTGTCGATTAATAATCGGTTAATTAGTTAAAAAATATATCATTCCATTCAAATAATTGGAGGTCAGTTTCGTTTCTTAAACAATATTATAAATACAAAAAATTAAACTAGGCCATCATATTGGCTATAAAATATTTTAAAACTACTTTTTCTTTCATTTTTTTCAAAACGCATTTACAAGAAAAATGCTAGTCTACAATATCATGAATAATTGTCTACAATAACTTATTATATTGTTTAAAATAGTAACAAAATCTCGTTTCCTTTTAATTATGTAAATCATAAAATAGACAAACGATACCTTATCTTCGATCGTTTAAAGATTCATTTTGACAAATAAGAGCGTGCTAAAAACAAATGAATAAACAAACGGACAGATCTCCAGTAACATTACTTTGTAACACACATACACATACACTTGTTTCTTTCAATTAATTCGTGATTTTTTTCTCGATATTACACTCGCGATCAATTTTTCCTTTACGCGTGAAATTGAAATAACGGCATATTTAAGGGAACTTCATTAATTTATTGAGCGCAAAACTGTATGATCGTTGCGTTGTTGAGCACATTTGAGGAGAAATCTGTGGCAATTTGAAAGCCCGTATTTTCATAGAGCATGAACTGTCTGCTCTGACGTAACATCCTTTGGATGTCAAAGCGAGTGGCAAAACGAATGGACGAGCAATTTACAAATCAGTTGAAGTAACTGGACGATATGCGGGTTCGCAACCAGAGAAATCGAGAAATTTGGATCTCGAAATGTGATCGATTGTCTGGTCGCGTGTCCCACATCTATTGGCGATTAAGCAGCTTTTCAATGTTCCTTTCCCACGGAAATCTTTATTGCACGCTTCGAGGATTCTATAACGCATTCTATAACGTGTGAAACATGTTCAATTGCAATTCGAGGTATGAAAACGTTTTCACCTATTGCAACTGCGATTAATCTTATATATATATATATGAAATATACAATGGGTATAAAAAGTATTTATACACTTATGAATTTCAAACAAATTTTTGTATAATTATTGTTTATTGACTAATTTTTATAAAAGATGAATATGTATATATTTACAGTAGTATTCGGTAGAATAAATATCATAAAAAAATATTTGCATAATTTGAGAAATTAACGAGAAAAATTAAAAAATCGACAGAAATATGCGAACGAAAAGTATTCGTACAATTACTATACGATTAATCCATATTAAAATATTAGTAAAAAAATTAATTTTAATTAAAATGTATGTTTATTATCTTAATTAGTATTACTTTTTTAATTTTACATATTTTTTTTCTCCATACCGTATAATGCCCATCTGACCCAAAAATGTCGAACTTATTTCCGATAGCGAAAATTCTATTTCAATATTCCATTGATGCGTTTATTTGCGAATTCTAGTCGTTCATTTCATTAATAAAATATTTTTTTCAGGCCAGTTTATCATGATAGCCACAATTTCTCAGAAATTTATTCACATACTTGTAAATAAATCAATGTTTAAATTATTTT
>CAJDYZ010013101.1:7123-21842 GCA_903986555.1 Heterotrigona itama
GTCAATTGATCCGGCGCTCGTGATGAAAGGGAATAAAAATACGACGCTCGATCCGCAGGGAACAATTTACTTTCGTAAAAGTTGCTTTGCTAGAAGGAAACGATACATCACGAGCTACGAGGAAATGACATGATCGAAAGATCAGGAGTGTGTTTGCTACCGATCTCCATACTGGAGGAACGCGGTAGCAGTATCTACGTTTAATAGAGACATAAAGATTCGGTAAAAGCATAAAACCGAAGCGCAAGTTCGATACGAGGATGTTATATAGCCGACAGGTACGATAAATTTACCCGTACACCGCGCCAACCTAAATAGATACGGGGGGCACTTCGAAAAATTTCCGAGTCGCTATCGAGCGCAGAGTAAACGGGTTGTCCGGCGTTGCGGAAGATTAACGCCTTAATTTAGTTCACCGTAGACCAAGCAGAATTCTGGTTGGGTTCAAGTTTGGCTGGTTACTGGTTACAGACTGAGCAACTTTTTACCTTCTATAAATAGAACTCTTACGACTGCACTGTGACACTAGAACAGTAGATCTCTGTCCATTGGCACGAAATATGCCTCCTGTTTGCTCTGTCGATACATCGCGAGTATAATTTATCAATTTGAAGCAGTACTTGAAATTACAACTGCAATTTAATATCACGAGCCAAGGGATTAAACAAACTCTTGACTAAATTAGACACGTGAACTTCTCAGAATTCGCGAGCAGAGAATCACGCTTTTTGATCTCCGAAACGCGCGAGTTTCTAGTTTCCATAATCATACGTACGACTTTAATCGAGTAATCTGTCGAGCTCGGGGATCGAAGGGAACGAAGAGAAAGAGAGAGAGAGAGGCGAATACGGGGAGATTGACCGAGCAGATCGTGGGAAAATTGAACGTTGGCGAGGAGCAGGGATGCAACGGTGGAATGCACCCGCCGGCTCCCGGTGCACTGCGATTTCTTGTGCTCGTGCGAGGGAACTTTCGTGACACGGTGAATTCCGCGGACCACGAGACGAGAGACACCGTAACGCGCAAACGTGCGTGTCGAGGTGTCGTGGGAACGTTTTCATTCGATGAACGAGAAGAAGAATAATCGAATTATCCGCGATCACACTGAGAACTAGAAAACAACCACGAACAATAGGAAATCCTGGCGTGCAATCAGAAGATGAGCGACGAATTATGTCACTCTCAAGTTTTACGCGTAACCCCATGTTTCTCCCTTAGCCTATTTCTTGGCTTGTTTAAAACACCAACCCTTGTAATGTCATTTGCAATTATTTCTTATTAATGAACGCAGAAATTCCAAGGATCCGATCAACTCTTTGCTTCACGATTTAATAAAGCGGGATACACTATTGAATTTTTAATTGCTATGTTTACAAGCAGAAAGTACCCATAAGTAATGTTTTTTGATACTGTACAAAATTTTTATTTTATTTAAGAGTTAATAGAGTTTTAATCTATAATATAGTTTAACAATAAGCACACTAAATGCCAATATACTTAACTAGTTATGATAAGTTAAATTATAGTCATTGGCAATGTTTATTAAATTTGAAAAAAAAAACGACATTACTTATGGGTACCCCTAATACATATGTTAGTATAGTTATCCGATGAAGAGATAAAGATGCTAAATAAATATTCTTTGCCGTTATTCATTCATCCACTTAAACTCTATAATGTACAAAACTTAACAAAATTTTTCTTCTTAAACTTTTATAAACTGTCCATTATTCTAATAATCTTTTGCATCGTACCTTCGTCGAAGAGTGTACAAATTACTTTGTTGACGCTCTTCGACAATATCGCAATTCTTTGTTTGGCCCTTGACGAAACAGAGGAGAGAGATATATGATAATTACTCGTGTGATGCAAATTTATTAATACGTGATATCGCGTTTGAAAAAGAAAAGAAGCGCCTTGGCAATTTTTCATCAGAGAGAACTCGTGGCCGGAAGCCATGGGATTCCGTGAGAATCAAGCTCGCCGAGCGTCACGAATCGACGTTCGATCAAGCGGGTCGGTGTAAAAAGAAAGGGCGTGAAATGTGGAAATCCAATTAAGATTCCTCGCGGTGCCACCCAACGCGGCTGGCCGTGCTCGGCATTAATCAACGAAACGCGTATCGTTTAACATACGTCTAATAACCGCGTTCCTGCGTCGCCTGCACGATCCTAACGCATAAATAAACTTCGCCACGTTTACGACACCGTGCGTTCCCTCGTCGAGAATCGACTTCTCTCGTTGCGCGTATACATGCGTGTAATTCAAACTGTTTGCACCCGACTCACCCACCCGCGAGGAAACGAAAGGGAGAACAAAAGAACAAAAGAAGTCGGAGAACAATCGTTTCTAATCGATCTTGAAGGAGTCGTCTATCACGTAGGTATACACGTATAAACAGGATGATGAAAAGAAAAAGGTATTCATAACTTCTTCTGCAATAGATAATACGCGTCGAATGCTGTTTCAATTTAACGGCAGCTTTGGTACCAGCCACATTTGCACTCTTTCATCAACAGATATGTCTTCTGACGTAAGTAGTACGAAAGCTTGCGAACTGGGAAAATCGAACTATTCTTCGTAACTTTGTAGGTATTAGTTTTTCGATTGACGTTTATTAAAACTTTTTTACAGCATGAATATATTTTTTTTTTCATCACCCTGTATAAACCAACGAAAAGTTTATCCCAATTATAACTGCCTAGTTCATGATGTCTCTTCTTTCTCTCTCTCTCTCTCTCTGTACTGCAAATAATTGCCCTTTATCTGTGTGTTGCGCTGGCATCGGTAGCTGTCCGTAAATCATTTCTGCGTCGAATGGTTTGCCAAAGCAATTACAGATAATACCATCCGGAGACATGGTTGGACCTTCGTACGTGGGAAAATCTATGTATTTCGCTTAGTCGGGACATCTCCTTTCATTGGAATAATTTGTTCCTTTCACTGTGACCTAAATATCCGGTTGTGCCAATTGCACGAATAACGCACATGCTGGATAACAAAACGATACACACTGGGTGTATTGAATCGAGTGTAAGCTTCCAAATAAGATTGTTTTATCTGCAAATTTCGAATTATTTCTATTTGAAGCTCGAAACTCGCGATCAAAACGTACGGAAGGAATAAAGGGAAGCATCGAGCCGATCGCTCCAACTCCTGAAACTGAAGCTGAAACGTGGCAAACCGGTCACGTTCACGGTCGCAAGTTTTCACATTTAATCTCACGGCCGAGTCGCCGCGAACCGTCGAGAAATTTCGAGCGGAATTTCGATTTGTTAAGCGCGACGGGCGCTTAATGATCGATCCCGACAGCTAGAACCAAAGCGCAAGGAGCACAGTCTTTGGCCGTGAGTTATGCAGCCAAGTATCGTACCGCGGCTTGAGTAACGTCGCGTGTATCCGATGAATAATATTGCAAGTTGGCAGCTCGACGAAAGGGAGGATTCCGGCGTGTCACCGTGGAAACACACGGTTGACGTGTGACTTACAACCACCGCCGGGCTGCCACTCAGCCGTGATTTCAGCTCGCGAAAGCCGTAAGAAAACGCGCCGGCCGAACGTTAACAGCGTTAACAGCGGAAAAGCGGTCGGCTCCTTTGCTGTCCCTCTAACACCACCGAGCCGAGTTTTGCCCGCTGCTATCAACCGATGATTAACTTGTCTCTCTATCGCGTTTCCGTATCGTGTGAAACATTACGCCGACGCGTTTGTTATTCTCTTCTCGTACAGTTCTTCTCTCCGTTCTCTTCCCTCGTTCGTTCCAGTTCTCTGTCTGTAATACTTTTCGATACTGTTTCGTGAAGAAACACGATCAACATTCTCGATACGTTCGGTAAAAGACAACTGGAGATTCACGTCTTATCTAATTCGGAATTAGAATGTTTTGTTGGTCCGCTCGTTTCTCTTAGGCTTTCCACGACTTACCAACTGACAAAAAGTGAATCTTTATTCTGAATATATACCGTGTTGCACGTGTCTATACATAGATAGGATATAATATTGGTTTGCAAGTTTTTAAATGAAGAGAACACACGCAAAGGGAAAATCAAAGAGGAATTCGTCCTATTTTATTGCACCAATTTCAAAAAGGAAAACTACTGATGAGGAATATCAGATCATTCTGGGACTCTGTTTCGTCGAAAAAGACAAGAACTTGTTTTGAACGCGGAATCACAAGATTGCCTGAAAAATGGCAATCGAACGAAACGGGGTCAATTAATAATATAAGTTTTTGTTTCTCAACCTAATACCAATTATTCCAATCACAATCGGCAAACAATCGAAAGAAACCAATTTAATTTAGTTCGAACCACAAATTTAATTTGGCAACGTTCGCCCCATTTGATCGACGGTATTCAATCGCACTCGATCGATCGCGCATCGGCGAGAAATGGAAATTAATACAAAGTCCAGGACAATCGTCAGAGAATCCATAAAAATGAATTGGGCAGCGAAAGTTTTCGTGGCTGGAGGATTATTCGCGTCGCTCTTATGGCTCGTAAAGGGCACCATCTCGTTTGATTTACGTTCGTGAACGACTATATCTCCGTAATCGTCGAACGGAACGAGAGTGGCATTTCTCGAACGGGAAAACAACAGCGATGAGATCGTGGCTGGCAATTAGGTGGTAGCCCACAGGATCGTTGGCCTGTTGCGTAGGGCTGTTGGCAGGTGGTTCGCGTAGGTGGCAGACAAAGAGCGCGATAATCCGCGCAAGGTAAATCCGAACGACGCTGGCCGTCCTCGCGCGGCCGTGCGAACTACATTAAATCGCACTTAACTTTCCCTGCTTGCTTATCGCTCGTTATTACTCTCTCGCCGCGCGAAAGAGTTTTATTGTCCCGTCGCGATAGTTCTAATTGGCTTATTCCGCTCGCCAATGTCCGCGCTGGGAGAGAACAGGAAACGAAACGCCGGTTCAGTCGCCGCTACCACTCCTGTTCTGAGAAATTTCTTACGCGTTTGTTAGGCTCTCGGCCAGGATCAACGATCCAAAAGTGCTGAAATACGCTGGCGCGATAGATTTTGATATTCGTTGGCTCGATTCGTAGTAGACCATCTAAATACAGGATTAGATTTTCTTACAACTAGCCTGTACAGTAGAAATCTAAAGAGGAGAAATTTCACTCTGTTTCAATCTGACGCTCACAATCAGTGGAAATGTGTGATGATTTATGTTAAAAACTGTGCCATGGAAGACGTCATAATTTCCGGTACAAGTAAAATTGAAGCGGGTTGATTAAGTATCAAAGAAGTATTAAATTAATATTAAATATTGAAAAAAATTCGTCACCATGCGTCAAGCGAGAATTCCCTCAAATTAATGGTACTCGTTCATCGCGGGGAATGAAACACCTTACGTGAAATATACGTATTAAAATCCGTGCGACAAGCAATTTCTTCGAAGAATCGCAATTAGCAGGTACGCGAAGACGAGCTCCTCCTCGTGATTGTATTTAAATGATCGGTTTGGCGTATGACCTTTGGGAACAATGGTGCACCGCGACCGAGCTACGCAAATGCACTCAAGTGTCGTCGTTAATATTACAAGATCAGACAACGTGAATGACAAACAAGCTCGTTTGAGAAAAAGAAAAAGAAAGTCTCGTTTGATAAATCTATGGGTGATAATTTCCGCTTTGGAGCGCGATCATCGAGAGTGTTTCTTTCTTTCTCGCCCTTTGCCACACCTTTCTCCTTTTTCATTTATCTTCCTCTTACACGCGTTGCATGTAAGTGGGTGTGTTTCAACAGGAAGGAACTCGGTCATTTTCTGGCTCCCGTTATTAGATTGTAACACCTTTCGATTTTATTTGCCGGTCGAAGTGAAACCAAGGAGATTGTAATTGCCACGTGGCCACTTTTAAACTAACTTAACCGGTATCATTGGAATTTGGTTAGAAACTCGGAACAATTTTTACACTCAAAAAAAAAAAAAAATATCTCTCTCGAGATATTTCATTTCATTTAATTTCATCACTCATCCCCGTCAACAAAGTATAATAGTACAAAATGATGCAAACCAAAATTATTCAAGTCCAATCTATCGTGATCTGTAACGATTTGAAGATCAGAAACCGTTTTAACTAAACTCGCAATGAATCACGGCTGCGATCACACACGAAGGCGAATTATGAGTTTAATTAACAAGACACTGCGAGAGGCAGACCGCGAGCCGAAGGAGAGAACTCGTCGTGCTCCTCCGCGATTCAGCATTTGCATCGAGATAAGTTCGATTAAAGGGGACGAGGCAAATCCCGTGGGATTGTACGCGTGGGTGGCGGCGTCAGCTGACGAGCCATTAAGAAGCAAGACGGCGCGCGGAATCCGTAGTGAAATTACAGCCAATGAAACGACCCGGCAATTAGTCGCATGCATTATGCACCGGCCCAGCAGGTACGTAGGTGCCCTGCTGGGACCCGGGGATGATCGATCGACCAGTTGAAAACGATTTCGTTGTTCTTCACCATCGAGGGGGATTCCACACCCTCGACCGGGGATTAACTGGTTTCGAGCGGACCATTTTTCCGACTCGGAGCAAAGCCACCGAAATTTTTTTTATCCAACCGGGATCTCTGGATCTGCCGGCCCGACACACAACGCGAGAAATCTGTCGCGGTCTCGCGAACGTAGTCGTTCCAACGACGCGAGATATGGCTTCTCTCTTTCGAATCTGTGAAAGGAGCCCATTACGTTCCTGGGCTTCGCCTCGCCTTCGCGTGAGACGTCCAGTTCATTGTATACGTTCGCCGTATAAGTTCGTGTAACTGGAAAGTCACGTGTCCATAGTCCATATTTTTTTTTTTGCAAATTTTACTTCACACGCCTGTTAGGCATTAAATGAATTGATTAATAATCTTCTTTCTGTTGTAAATGAAATTCTGTTTACAAAGACTCATAGGCTTAGTTCGTTGACTAGATGCATAATTTTCTATAATTTTTCCAATGCAGTGTTTTTTTTAATAAAATTTTATATACTTGCTTGTTTGATCACCACCAGAAGAAGCGTATTCCAACAAATATTTTAGAACGATTGAAACGAGACGGGAGACTGAACATGGATATGTCACAAAACGCGAGAAATGAACGCTTTCGTTGCGTTTCTACGTTGTAACGTAATACATATTTTACAAAAGCGGAACGTTCCGTCTCGTAAGCGAACACGCGAATTTTTCGCCTCGTTGTTAATCGATTACCAAGGCAGTTCTTTCTGTTTCGAAAGCCTATTTACGCGAACCCGTCCCGACTGTTAATGCGAAATCAATGCAGATCCGCTACTGCGGTGGCCAGAGGAAACGATACGATCCTCCGTGTATCGTTTTACAAGGTGTAGCAGTCGCAGTCTATTTGTCGATCAAGCAGCCACCTTCAAATCAACTAATGAAATTCTCTGGTTGCTTGTCGATCCTCGAGATTCGCTCTCATTGTACAAGCTCCCCTTCAACCGTGAGTAACGTAACATCTTGGCAGACTAATGACAGACGTCTCTCCTTGCCTTTCTTTTCTCTTTCTCGATTTCAAAAGTTCTTCCGCACTTTTCGAACTTGGTGTGAACCAGGCTAATGGAGTCTTCGTCAAACTTGGACGAGCCAGGTACAAGAAACGCGTATAAAGAGACTGTAAATTCACACGTTCATCCTCCCCGATGAACTTGCCTGGAAGTGGCTGTGTTGTCGGGCCACGAGCAATTTTAGAGGATCGAACGCTAAAAATAGCGCGACGCGAGCTGCGTAATAATTCATCGCCAGACTATTTCGACTAGCTCTCCGTTAATTAGGTGTTGATAAACGTCCGCGAGAGCCGTTGATTTACACCCACTGACTTACACGTGTATCTCGAAATAAGCGCGTCGTAGCTCTGTTGGATTCCGCGTTTTATTGTACGTTGCAGCCGTGGTCAAGCATTATGGAATGTCTCTGATCTTGATGAGCTTGATGAGAAAGAGTGCTGCTGCTTCTTCTTCTCAGCACGTCTTTTTATATTTAGATTTATGGCAAATTTGCCTTCTGAATAAGCGTTTGCAGATCACTTTAGGAGGACTATTACCTACTCGCAATCAGTGTTAATACTGAGCCAATATTTCCATGACCTGATTGATCATCCAACACCTCGAAATAAGCGTGTTCTGATCAATTAACACTTGTCTCGGTTTTTCGGATATTTTTTAAGAGACTTAAATAAACATGTATGTATGGTTTTAAAAGCGTTGCAGTTTTATTAAATCAACACTAATTTTGATAAAATTTTACAAAGTTATTTATTCACACGTCTAGTATTTCTTGCGAATGTAATATTTTGTAAGACATTCACTTCCCTTGTGAAGTGGAACCTGACAAAATTGACATACACATCTTGTTTCGCTTCTTTTTTTTCTTTCTGCCATTTTCACGGTTACGAAATTACTAAAAAAAAATACTACCAAAAGAGCAAAACTGCGCAATAGATTCAACAGACAGATAGTGCTACAACAACTAATGGTAATAAAAATTCAAGCAAAATTTACGTGGCCCGTCTGTGTTAACTAATCGTGAAAAGGTATATTTAGAAAAAGGTACACTGGCAATGAGTGATAAAACTGAAGAATTCCTGTCGAAATTTCTTATCGAAGCATTGCCGAATTACTCTTCCATGAAATTATCGGTCCGTTGGTTCCAATCGTTCTTCCTTCCTAGCGTCTTTCAAACGCGGCTACCTCTCTCGTGAGCGACGTGCTCGTCCCGTCGTTGACGCTTGTCAGCCACCGCGCTGTCGCGTCACCGATAAAACAACCCCCCCGGTGCAGCCATCCGTCCCACTCGAAGGAACATTTTTCGTCGGGATCGACGCGTGTCTGTCGTTCACTCGCCAACTGGTAGAAAGCGTCTACCAAAAGAATCAATCGATCTGTGGCTCGTTTCCGTGGAATATTTATCCGCCTGTTTGTTCACAGGCGATTTACGAGCCGCGTACAGCTACCTTGACGTCCCTGGTCATCAATTTGTCGACCCCTCAAGGTTCGCCTCGTGTCGTGTATGTGTTTCGTTGTTGTTGCTCGCGCGACAAACCTGGGATTAAAGCTCGCGCGCGACAGCGGAGGGAGAGAAAGACGCTCGTGGCAAGAAAGAACGCTGAATCACGCATGATGTTATGGGGCGTAGAATGGAAAAAAAAAAGAAGGAAAAAAGAGAGAGAAAGAGACGGGTTGATCGACGCTGGCAGCTTGTTCGTAGCCGTGAGTCAGGTAAAGTGATGTGGACTGATGCAAACTGGTGTAAGCGACGTGGAGGGCAAGGCGAGGTCACGCGACGTCTTTGAACGCACGTCCAAGTAGCTCGGTTGACGTGAGAATGGCGTGTAATTTTCAAATGAGCCATTGAAAATACGTCTAAACACGTGATTCGCCATTACGCTGCGAGATCTTTTTTTTTTTTCTTTCTTTCTTTCTTTTTTCGCGACAGCATGATTGATTTCCACTTGTGAGAAATGCCCTCCTCCCCCCACTCGCACAACACGGACTAACGTCGTATCTAACTTCGCGATCTTAGAATGAATTTTCTAGAAAGACATTTCCTTTGATAGTCTCATCGAAATAGTCTGACAATTTTTTCTACTTTACTACTTTATCCGTGTCTAGTTTGTTACAACCGTCCAATGTCAGCGGAATGTCTACCGGAAGTACACGATCCTCCACCCAAGCGTCCCATCCTCGTTGTTAAGAGAATTTCAAATTGAACGAAAAAACTGAATTGCACCAGTCACGTTCGGGGTTCCATCACGTGGTCCGACTCCAGCAGGGGAAAAAAAAGAAAGAAAGAAGGAAGAGGATCGGAGAATAGGGAAGCTTTATCGGTCTCGATTGCGACAGATAGCCACCCCTCAGGAACAGAAGAGAAGTCGCTCGCTCCCCCGTTTCGCGATTCCCCGAAATCGTTTCATTTCCCTCGGTCACCGAACCGAGAGAGGAGGATCGAGAGCCGATAACCGATTGATAAATGGACAATCGATGCCCCCAGCGGACGGTTGGACGTTCTCGAAACGGCGTCATAAACAGCTGACCACGTTTCGGTAACATATGGCCGTACAATATTCCCATCGTCCTTGCCGGACAAACTGGACATCGCGTCTCTCTGTGATTCTCCCCTCCCTCCCCCCTGGACCAACCCTCGGCCAGCTCTCGTCCGGCGAGCACAATGCCGCGATACCGGAGGGGAAAATTAGCCACGAGGTTCTGTTGCTCGAAGGAAAACCGCCTGGGCAGTCCGGTTTCAAACCTTCGGCCCTCCTTTGTTACCGGTAATTATGTTAATTCTTGGCAAACAGCCTGTGTGTAATTTTCGATGTTTATCACGCGTGCTTTTGAACGTCGTCATGCCTGCATGGAAACAAAAAGACTTCAGGCTACCGTACCAGGAATTTTCGTTTGGATATGGGAATTCAATTTTAATGTTACTGCAGGGCTGATTTAGCGTACAATAAAGGGATTGGTGAACCTTTGAAATGGACACCTGGAACCTTGGATGGATCTAAATGTTTTTGAGAGCGTCGGTTCTTCTTGTGTGTTCCCATGATAGTTCTAGATAAAAATTTAATCCTGTTGATCCACTGGTCACAGGAGACAGCGCCGAAATTCACCGAGGAAACTTGCTTTTTCTTCAACGAAAAACGATACTTCTCTGTGTCGGGTCGTTGAGCTGGCCAAGCTTAACATATCGCCTTTCGTTGTAAAATTATACAGGCCATGCAGGTTCTCGTATTTTACACTATTCGCAAACTTTCCCTCGCGAACCCCCATCCTCGGATCGCTTATCAAGACTCAATTTTTTTCACACATAAAAAAATTTGTGAAACAATGAATTTTTATATATCGAACATACAGATCCCACGGTTTTGTAAAATTTGCAGAAAATGTAGCATCTTGTAATGCTACGATGCAACGGATTTTTGTTCGCTACGTTGTTACGTTGCAAGGATATAATTGACAATTACAGTCTCGCAGCTACTATTTATTTGAACAAGGAAAGACTTCCACTCCGGAACTTATAGATGCAAAAATATTATAATACTGGCTTATGCTTTCTGCTGCGCTTACATATTCTTTCCTACTCGCTCCAACACATTTTTCGCGCAAATTGACAAAACAATAACTTGCTTCATTTGACTCTCACACGTTTCACTCTCGGTTCTCAATCTCTGTGTTCGAGTTCAATTACCAGCGATCGAAGTGAATCTATTTCTTTTCTTCTTCCTTTTCTCCACTTGTGTCGAGGGCACACAATTAGCCCATTGATCGAGGTATGTAGCAACTTTTATCGTCGCTGCTCTCGTCTACCGACAATGGTCTTAATCGCGACTGTTTACAAAGCGGAGTATTCACCGATTAATCAGCGGCTATACCATTCGCACTTATCGCGCGGACACGCTCCCGTTATCGTCGCTATTTATTCGTGGTATCGCGGCGCGTACTCCGCTTAATCCGCTGCGGCACACGTCCTCAGCCTCGCGGCAACTCGCGCGGAATTATCCTTATCGTCGTCGCTCCGTTTCTCGCGGTCCTCCGGCGAAACGGAGGCCACTTTCCGTTCCGCGATTCCCATCGCGAGTTTACCAGCCGAACGCGCCGCGAGACGACACTTTCCAGACACTCTCAAAGTCCCCTGGGAAAAGTCTTGCGGTTATTTACACTGGTTTTGGAGTCTGCACGCTCTATTTTCGACACCGCGTTCTCGCTAACATCCGCGAAGCGACCGGTCCAAAGCATAGCTCTCGAGTGAAGAGTGTGTTTCGTTGTAAAACGCACGTGTCGCGCGATGTTTCGCGAATTTTTTCTGCACACCACTGGGGAAAGGACGTTTAGTGGCTGGAAGAACTATTGACGCATTTGATATTTAACTAGCAGAGTGGTTGAAACGTCCAATTTATAATCTTTGTTTTATTAGACATTTTGTACACCTGTATTTTTAAAGATTTAAATAATTCTTTGGCATTTGTTAATAATTTTTTTTAAAGCGGGAAACGCGGGAAATTAAAATTGCCAATTATTTAAGACCAGCCTGCATTTATTTTGTTGTCGTGCGTGCGAGTGTAAATGTTTGATACTATTGAAAATATTTTGCAAGTGGAACGTTTGGATACCATGGCGAAAGTTTTTATAGTATTGTGTAGTCGTTGTATTTTCGTTACAACATTCGTATGGTAATTAATTAGATGTTCCACATGTTAAGTCTCGACAAGAAATGTAGAGCTTGATTGAAAACGAATCGATACTTTTTGTATCGCAAGTATCAGAATTATAAAATTTTAAGTCAAACGATATTCGACAGATTTAGATGCCAAGTGGTTTCTTCGAATCAAATAACGTTTTGCTGCTTTAGACTTTCGAACAGCATCATAGATGAATCAATATCAAATCACTCTCGGTGTAGTATAAAACTGGAGATCAAATTCAAACGGAGGCTCCATTTTAATTTCGACTTTTGTTCTAAACGCGGAGCAATAACCTCGTTTAAATTCCACAAGGTACCTTTTTCCAATCCAAACTAAATCCTAACTAGGTAACAGTTCTTGACTAAACACCGAGCCAACGGCTGTTCAAGGCTGCCCTTTCGCGTTGATAAACGAGATAAAACACTGTTTGCACGTTTGTTTAAAGGGCGGCAGTGTACGGGACTCAAAATCGAAAAATACCTAATCGAGGATCGATCGATCGGATCTTAAGCTGCACGGTGAATTACCCGACGCGGGCACGATCATGTCGTTTGCGGATCGATCTCGAGTCGAATAATGAACTGACGATTCGTTCGGCCGATAACACCGGAGCGGAAAATTCATAAAGCCAGGAGGCCTCTGCTCTCTCGAAGGATTTACAATTTAGAAGGTTATTCGAGGAACCTTGTAACGCGATAACGCGAGTTCCTCGTCTATCTAGCTTGGCGATCGGGAAACGAAACGGTCAATTTGTCGTTGACGACGAGTACGACGGTGCACACCGTCGAGAGAAGGAACCACGTCGGATGTTCTCTCAGCCGGAGCAGAAGTTAATGACCGAGGCAGCTAGCGCGCTGCTGAAACGTTTATAGTGTAGCGAGACCATTAGCCTTAACACTTTTAAGCTTCACGGTCGCGGGCCGTGGCGGCTGCGACGGGGTTGCATCGCATGGCACGAGAAAATTGGACGATTGCCCGGCGACAGTGTTCCCGTATCGTCGTCCGCCCGCGGTATTAACATTCAACGCGGACTTAAACGAGTCGAGCGTATATATTTATCTTCGGCTGATGCACTTCCGCGAAAAAACCACCGCCACGACACTGTCTCGAGATGTCGGGACAGCCTCGATCGTCAAACGTTTCAACGGGACAGCGTGCAGATCCTTGGCCATTTTCTCGAACTCGACGATGGCGAAGGTTTCCAACTCGTTTGTTCACTTGCGGATTCAATGCTCCGCTTTTCTTACGAACAGTTACGGAGGCAAGGATAGTTCAGTTCGATTAGCGATATAGCTTTTTTGTGATCGAGTGATACGTCGACTGACTTGTTGAGAAAACACTGAGTCACAATGCTTGATTGCTGGTGAGATTATCTAGAGACTTTTACTCACGTTAATTGTTTGTCACGATTTCCAAGAAGAATTGCCACTCGATGAAATGGTTATCCAGAAAGAACTAAGATCGAGACATGTCGATCGAGTGTCTATATACCTCGGCAGGTGTTTTGTGCGATGTTGTGTCGAAGCTTGCTGATTTTTTCGAAATCCGAAACAATGAGTTGTAAATGCAACGAACTTCTCCCATTTTTCGATCAGGTACGTCAGGTATGGTAAGAAAACTTATGAAGGACTATTTATGATGGATGTTGTATATTGCTATTGCCTTATGTACCAAACCGTAACTGTTAATTGCTATTGAGAATTGTTCTTCGAAGGCTTCATAAGATTAGTACCATTACGGTTCAGAACTTCTTGGAATGCAGAAAATTGGGAAAAGACCCCTGACAATTAGCAATAAAATCGGCCTTTCCTAAGTAACGGAATATTTTACCTTTGTAAACTGTGATTTATCGCATGAACGAGGTGTGATAAATGGTATTTTGATTGCTTCGTTCAATTAGTCAGCTTAGACATTGTATCGTAGCGATTATGAAAGTTTTCGAAACGAAGAACGCTTTTAAAAATCTTTTGATAAACATTCTTCCAGAAGCTAGATTATTGCAGAATTGATTTCGTACGTTCCTTCGAGACGAAGGGGGAAATTCTTCGAACGGAACGACTTTGCTTCTATGCCAGAAGTGTACTAGTATCGAATAAAGCGTAAGTGAGATAAAGACAAAAGTTTATCAGCTGATCCACCGATGGCAGTACGTGATAGTTTACGAATGAATTTAGTAAGAAACTAGCATGCAATATGACATTAACAAATGTTAAAGGTAACATCACAATCAGTAATACAATCACGATAATCAATTCTCGTAGAATAACGAATATTTCATTCGTAAAAGATTTCGCCTTCGAAATAATATTTTTAAGATGCATCCTCGCACATCTTGTCACACCGTGTACGATCCAGAACGCGATACGTTGCCACGCTTTGCATAATCGCGTCCACGAGATAGGCCACAGATCGGTTGCGCAATCGAACAGGAAGTTATCTCGATGCCGCGAGCAAAAGGTACGGACGGAAATAATTTCGCGATCGGTGGCACAGAATCGCCTTGAATAATCCGATTCTCTCACTAATCAATTTTTAA
>CAJDYZ010013132.1:13296-23307 GCA_903986555.1 Heterotrigona itama
GTTTTCAACGATGCATTCGGACGTAAAGTAACTTTGAAAAAAATAGAAGAGTCGAAAGTTGAATTTTTGCTGCCTACGAATCAACAAACTAAGGATTAGAATTTTCATCTGCAACTTCTTTTGTTGCGAACGAAGAGGAAGCTACGATAATTCTCGCGCGTTTCCATTAACCCACGATCCTTTTAACATTAATCAACGCAAAGGAAACCCGACGTGCCGCGGATATGTGCGTGTACAGAGGAGCTAGAAACACGTTGCTCTTATTTTTTCCAACATTCAATTACAAAGTTCAATTTCCTCTCTAAAAACAGAAGAGCACCGATTCAACGATTAAAATCTTCATCATTTTTTGTTCGAAACGAAGGTCCATTAACTTACAATTTCCTTTAAATTAATCCCCCCGATGGAAACCTGATACTTTGAACAATGTAGGAAAAAAAGTAGAAATCGCTGCTCTTATCTTCTCTCTTCGACAAAGGAACGAAACGAATAGAACAACGTAACGATTTGAAACTCAAAGTTGTAGCCCTCGATGATAATTCTCAAAATTGCACCGCAATTTGTCAAGAACGATAGATCCACTGAGGAACGATCCGCTGGCCCTCATAAAATTAAACCACCGATGAAAATACACCGCGAGGAGAGGCTCTCCTCTCGCCGAGATCAACTAGGAACCTCTTTGAGAAATCAAGGCTCTTGAGGAAGCAGCTTCGAGCAACGTTGCATCGTCTCGCGACGAAACTCGCAGCGAGTTACCCCTCGATGACCCATGAATTAATCCCTCAGTCGGGATCTTCTTATGCATTTATCGCCGAGCGGCCAGACACTGTGAAAACACCGGGCGATTTACCAACGGATCGGCCGACCGAGCTCGAATTGAAGCGAATCCAAGCAGATAATTACGTCGTCTTAATTAATTCTTCAGACTGTCGGCGGAAGGCTGTAGTCGGGGATCTACGGAAGGCTGGTGTTGGTGGCACGAACACGATCGAGGAACGACGCGGGGCTGTGTTATTCACCGGAGAACGGAATGTTTCTTCGTTCGAGGCGAGGAGCGTACATTAAATCGCACGAGGGTACGGCGAGACACGCGACGATTCTGTGCGTGACTATCGGCGGATGAAAAAGAAGCGGCGTAGGGGAGACCCATAGGTGATAAATCTTAACGATCGAACGATTCCCCCGCTTGCTTCTCTTAATTTCGTTATTTGAAATCGATGTGATTTCTTATCTCCTCCCTTCTTTCGATTGAGAAATGATTGATCGTTATTCGGTGTCAAGATCGGACTATAAAAGTTAAGGAAATTGAAATTCGGGAAGATAAATCAAAGAAAGACTAAACTTAAGATGTTGGAGTTTGGAATTTTTTTATATAATTGAAAACGTGAATGCCAGCTCTCTCTGTCTCTCAGTTTTTCGACATGTTTATTTCCTTCTTTCTTTTTTGCAAATCATTATTTACATTCTTTGAATTCTCGACACGTTCGTTCAACATTTGCTCATCATTTTGTCGCTCTTATCGTCCCTTAATGGCTCAAAAGAGCGATGAAAATCGTTTCTCCGTTGTCGTTTGTCCGTTCATGGAAGAGAAAATCGCACAAAGGGAAACGGCAAGTGTAATCGTTATTGGTAAATATAATTTATCGCGTTGTTTATCACGGGAACGTTCGATCGTAGGGAGGAAAAAAATTTAAACGGCAGGGAGACACGGAGGGCGAGAGCGGAAACCCTCGTGATTTCAAGTGGAATGCGTCGAATAGTAAAAATCGCCGTGAAAGTTGGGCGGAAAGTGGAAAGCCCTGTAACAGAAGTGCCGCCACGATGGCGCAATTTTTCGACCAAGTTTCTATAAATACAGTCATTTGTCACTCATCGAAGCAAGTACGGCGAGGCCGGTTGCTCTGCTGCTTGCTCGATAAATCATCATTGATTTAAAACGTTCCAGCTACGAAAAACTACGATGTACACCGCGATAAAATTTGATTTACCGCGTCGAAGAACGTGTGTGTGTGTCTTATATTTATTTTAGAACATCGCCAGTAAAATAACGCGTCTGCTTCAGTCGGAGTTCGACGTCGTTTGGGGACATTGGCGGATCAATTTTTAAAGCGTTCTATAAAACCGGCGCGGCTGAGGGGTCGAGAACAATGACGACGCTGATACGAGACAGTCGGTGTGGCAAATTATCTCTTTTCTTTTAAAAAAAAAAATCGCATCTTTTATTCAATGTACATCGCGTAAATATTTGAAGCAAGAATACATTATACTTAAAAGGTATGACCCTTCTTTAGAGGTTAAATAACAAAGAAACTTTCAACAGATACTTACTAAGATATTTTTCAAGAGACACAGAGCAAAATTGTCAAAAAGTTACACTGATTGCAACTCGGTAAATTATTTACGAAAGATGTTTATTCAATCAAAACGAACAGCAATATTAATCTTGCGCCCACGTTGTTTGAAACTGAGAAACTAATAAAAAGTGAAGTCGATCGATTTCGCTTTCGACAAGTATAAAATGATTTTTATAGACACTGCTACAATCAGGCCAAGGCAAAACTTTTAATAAGTACTTGCGCAGCAAGGATCGAAGGGATTTCCCGAAACGCAGTTAACGCAGTTCGAAAAGGAAAGTTGGCGAACGAAGTTCGTTCGTCTCGGCGCGTAAAATGCGCGACGTTGAGGGTATTCAAAGACGAGAAACGGCTACGTGGAAATTACTGCGTCGCACAGGTGTGCATCGTGGAACGTAAATCGCGGAGGCGTGTTCGCATGTATTCTCGCGTAAACGCACGAATTACGATCATGTTGGGAGGAACGAAAATTTTCAAGAGCGGCCGAATTAAAATTCAAAGGCTTACGCGCCACGTCGGCCTGTTTCTTACTCCTCGGGGATAACGCGGCAGCCGAGGAAAAAAATTCGAACCGGAGACTAATGCCCTGGCGTAAATTTTAATCCACCTTCTCACGATCCTTCGCTAGACTATATTTCAAGAAGAAAAAAAAAATATCTTTTCTCGTGAGGAAAGAAAAAGAGAGAGAGAGAAAAATCGGAGAACTCGCAGCGTGTTCGATGAGTTTCGTTTGATCATGTTATCAACGAGCAACGAGTTTCTGTTACTTGAATCTTGAAAAAAGAAGGAAAAAAGAAATAGATGAGACTCGGAATGAGGTCGACTCGTGACTACTATCAATAGTGCGATGCTTGACGAGGATTACGATAAGGCACGCGAAAAAAAATAACGATTGAACACTGTACTATTTAGCAAACATCTGTGTCATCGGTATCGCTGTGATAAACCATAAATACAGTCATAAAGATCAAAATTGCTTCATTCGTAGTATTTCCCGACTCGAGAGCAGCAACAGATGTTAGACAACGTGATATTATTATTATTATTTTTACTGTCGAACTTGTTTCTCTGGAGCAGGCCGTTCGAAGCATCCGCCCCCCAGTTAGATACCCGCGTTTCAGTCGGGAAACTTAAATTCGAACAATCTCGAACTCAACTAACTTTCTTAGCTTAACCGAAAACGTAACCCGAACGAGACTTCGAAAACTGACGCCGTCTTCGTTGGAAGACGTGGACGGAGACAATGCAAATTTCAGCAAGCGAACGGATATGCGAACGAAGGAGGGGACCGAAGCCAAGGGTCCTTCTTGAAATCAGAATAAACGTACTTCCGCGGGTAAAGGAGCGACGAGCTTGCCCCCGTTTTCGCGGAACGGCATATCCGCTCGAACGAGCGTTCGTCAGGAGCTGTCAAATCTCGCGGGATCTCCTTTCGCCAGCTATTTATAGAGAATTCTGGTTGGACGAGCTGGGAGCTCGGTTGCTCGCGCGTGCATCGTTCTGCATTAGCCGTCTCGTTTCTTCGCAATCTCGTAGCCGCAGCTTTACTCCTTTCGGTGTGCCGCGTCTTTCGAGTGCAAAGCCGAGTGCAAAGCCCTTCTCTCTGTCCGGGCGTACACATAATTACCAAAGTTAATTAGGGCTTTGGAGATGAAAGAGAGTGAGAACGAGGGGCTCGGGCGAGGTTTAAGGATGTATTAGCCGGCGGTGGGAGGGCACAGGCAGCGTTAAAAACGTTGTAAAACGACCGAGGCCGAGCGACGCTGAATCAAAAGTGGTTTCTGTCGATTTGCGGTACGTATAACTTTCGTACGGTGGTGAAACTCCGTTTTCCCGATGACCGTTCAAGCAGCAGATCAGGGAACGTCTAACCAACCGTATTGTTCGAGGTGAATATTTCATTTTAACGAGCACGCTTTTAATTTCGCTTTAACGTTAGAACGTTGTAGCGTAGAGAAACTACGAAGAATAGGAAGAAGCCTTCTGCTACATGCAACGTTGGAATACACTTTTTGCGAGCGAGATATTTCAGAAAGAGGATGAAAAACACAAGAAATTCGATTGCTAATTAAAGACGATTTATTCGAGAGAAACGCATCAGTCTCGGTATCACGACGTGTTCGCATTAATCGGAAGCAATCTCGAGAATTAGAATAGAACGAATCACACCCACACATCAATACGTTCGTGACAGAAGAGAAGATTCGTCATGACACATCCAACGATGAGACACACATTATTTCTACTCTGCAGGAAATTCTCACAGACTATCTCACAGACAATTCACTCGACCTCATCTAATTTTAAACTAGTAGCTAATAATCCTCCATTATCTCATCGTATATTCCCAATATACTATAAAAGGGATTGTCGATCTCTACGCACTGCGTACCGAAAATTGAATATCCAATTGGATGGTTGAAGAACAATTTGCGAAACGACGACAGACGTCGTCTAAATAAATCACGCGGATTACAACGCGTGCAACGAACTATGAATTTTCGCCGTCCGCGTGGACGAAATAATCTAGGGGAACGAACGACGAATATCAGATAACAGGAACCAGAGAAAAATTCGTTTCCTTTCTTCTCTTTTCCCCGTGTTTTCCTTTTTCGCGGAACGGCCGGTCGGTCGATCGAGGCACACATGGAAAACGCGATGAAATTGCGCGAACGGAAACGAAATACCATTGGAAGTCGTTGCACTTGCTCGTCGTTCCATTCTCCCGGAGGGGTGGTTGGAGGGGAGGAGGGGGAGGGGACAAAACAAAAAATGGAAATGGCACGCAGAGGGTGGTCTTCTCGCCCGTCCATCCGACCGTGTAAATTTCACTTTTACTCGCGAATGTGCAATTTTTTATTTCAGCCTGGCTGTTTTCCCCGCGAATGCGTTTCGACGCCGGCCTGTTTGCACAAAGAACCACCGTTGCACCTACCGGTATCGCACCAGCCTTCCATACCCGTCAATTTCATCCCCTCGATCCTCGCACCCTCTGTCTCTCGCTAGTCAGCGAGTCACCCCTCGCGTCACCAAGTTCACCCTCGCCGGTCGACACTTGAGCACTCGTGCAATTGGTTTTTCGTGTTCGAGCCACGAGCCCTCCTCCGCGTCCTCGGAATCCTAATTTCGCGTTTTTTGGTCCGAGCTGCAGCGATATCTCGTCGATCGTCGACCACGAGTCGGAAAAACGAGAGAGACCACCGCCACTCACTCTGCTTCCTCCGATATCTCACGAATATCGCGCGGTCTTTCTCTTTTTTTCTTCTTCTTTTATCTTTGCCTTTATCTTCCTTTCTCGCGGCCAAAGTGAACAGCGAGGCGGGATAAAAACTAGGTCTACCGCTGATTATCGATTCTATATCGCGATGTGTCAAAGAGAAAAAAGTAAAAGGAAGGGCCATTAAATATAACTCGCTAGGAACTCTACCTCGTCTGTTTATGCTCGGTGAATTCTCGACGTTACGGAGAAACTTTTCTGCCGGCGTGTAACATTCCGCGGAACCAACTGCAAAAAAGGGTGACGACACAGTTAAAGTGACACTGGTGACGAAAATTCCACGGATTCTGTGCCACGAACGATCGCCGACAACGTTGGAGTCGTGAGTCGCGCAAAATCGAACTCGTCGCGCCAAAATCGAGATTCGACGAGCACTTTCGGCGAACGCTTTCGATTCGAAAGGAGCGTGGCACGAGACGCGTGGTACCAGCATGGGCGGTGTAAGAAGCACTAAATCCTGATGCCCCGCGTCCGTCACTAGCCGGCCCCTCTAACAATAAACTGAGGTGAGAGACGAGAGACGAACAGCATACGGGCACACGCAGACAGAACCGGAGAAACCGCACGCGTGACAAAGCGATGCTCGTACGCGCGGCGTGCGTGCGTGCGTCGGCCACACTAGCTGAATCGTGGATCAACACCACTTCGAGATCTCCGAGAGAGAGAGAGAGAGAGTGTGTGTGTGTGTTCGGTGTGTGTGGGAGTGTTGCCTGCGGGGACTACGGTGTGGAAGAAGCCGTATGCCGATCATCTGGACTCGTTTATTGGGCATTAAGCGTGTCGGTGTCGTTGCTGAAAGCGATCCGAAGCTTTTTCAACGTGATTTTTTTATTTGCTCCTTTTGGGAAAGGGAGAGTGTTCCGGAGGGATCGGAGGAAGTTGGCGAAACCTTTCGACTTTGCAGACAGGAGATCGACCGTTGAGTGGTATCGTTTAGTTGCGATCAAACTGTTGCAAATTTATATTTCAGATAAAATACTAGACGTTCTTGACAAAATACTCTGAATTCTTTTTCTCATAGATACAGAAGAATACTGTATATATATATATATCAAATATATCTTGCTGAAGTTTGAAGCTCAACTTCATTTTGTATTTCACATTTCTCGCGATAGATACGAAATTAAATTCATCGCTTAATTAAATTAAACAAAAAATTCCGAAATTAAGCGATTCAAGAGTCCCTCGAATCATCGTTGAATTATCGATGATTAAATTGCGCGGTAAATTATATTACGTTATTAAAATTCCCAGTTTCATTTCATTTCGTATCCTCCGCCATAGATGTTAACAATGAAGTGAAATGAAATGAAAAGTTTAGAGTTTTCCAAGTTCAGAGTGGTCCGGTACGACGGCAATGGGTAAAGGCAGAAGACGTATGATGAGATTGATAGAGAAATAGCGCGGTGTAGATTAGTTAAGAGCAGGAAAATATTGGTGTTCGCGGTGCAAACATTAAATTAAGCTGCGGATTGACATAGAACCCATTTATAGAACGTCCACGGATATAGCTGCCAGTCGGCGCGCGGACTGCACAAAACCTCCCGAAATACAGCCGTGGAGCTAGTGGAACGTTTGTTCCTCTGGTACGACATAAAACGGGCCGCGTGCTTTCAATACGAGATGCCTAACGAATTACCTGTCTCTCTGCGCGCCAGTACGGAAGAGGATGCTGGCGAGAATATTCTCGAGAAGCTGAGAGTGATTCTATGAAACGACTGCCTCTATAATTAACAACAAGTGATATCAAAACTTCAATTTCAAGCGTGTTTGAACGAATTGAATATATTTACGAAGTTTTGTTGAAGAATACTGAAACATTGCAAATTACTATGTGTTGGAGCATCTCGCTGAATGGAATAGATTCTAATTCAGAAATTTAATAAATTTCTTTCTTCAGCGAAGTAAAAACCTTTTATATCGATCTTCGAGTAGGTGTGCAATGTTACGTAAAATGGAACGAACAGTACAAAGTGGAAAGATCAACTTCGAGAAACTTCTATTCGCAATCCATTGGGAAATTTTTACTTCGGATGTGTCCCAATCTTTAGTAGCTTCGTAGGATGAGATTTCAAATAAATTGAATAACATTTCAACTTAGAGAAAAAAATATTTGAAAATAGAGGAAAAAAATATCTTGAGGGAATTAATATCTTTCATCGGTGAAAAATATTCGCCAAATTTCGTCGGTTCTTCCATCCGGTAGAAACCAAACACAATTTCCCACGGCCAAATGCCAAACTGCTACATGCACATGTACGGAGGAGGAGGGAAACAAATCCCACGAGACAGCGGAAAGAACTCGAACACCGTGCGAAAATCAGGAACGCGTAACCGACTTGGAAAGCGCGATCGATTTCGCGATGATCGAAACGCCACTTCCCATTCTTCGCGGCATCCTTCCCGAGCGACGTTCCCTTGAAAATTACACGCAGACAGATCCTCTTCTCTTTCTCTCGTTCTTCCGCGCTTCGATACCGCTTCGTACACACCGGTCTTGAATCCCTATTCGTGTTCTGTTCACATTTCGCGTCCGTTTGCATTCCACACGTGCGATCCAACAGAGCAGACAGAGACCAGCCCGTATTTCCGACAACACGATCTGGACACGATACCGGGCGAGTTTCACGGTGCACGGATGCCACGGATGGTGAAAAGAAAGAAGGGAAGAAAGAACGCGTAAAGGTACGACGAAGATGATGGGATACGTGCACCAGCGTACGTGTGAACGTACAAGGGTGGAGCGTGGCGAGATATTATGCAGATAAAATATTCATGGCTATCGGGGCTGGTGATCGGGCACGCCTTTATTTTTCGAGATGAATAGAAATGACGCCATCCCTCTGCGACCCGTGAGACACAAATTCTTTGCTCAGTGATGACACAATAAGGGTAGAAAGAGAGAGAGAGAGAGAAACGAGGGGGAGGGGAGAAAAGAGAATAGAATGGACGATATGACTGTATAGTAGTAATATCGATAACGTGTATTTATCGGGATTGTCGGTGAAAGATAGAATCGATTGAAACCATCCAGCATTCCGTTTTTTAACGAATTTTCAGTTTCAACCCCAACGGGGTATCTCGCCAACCGTGGTGATATAATAGTAATACAGAGAATGATTTAAAGCTTGTATGGGACGCATGAAAAAATATATGTATATATATATATATATATATATATACGTGTACACATCGAATTGTTTTGGAAAGCTTGTAACGTTCTTGAAAATCGATTTTTTACGGAGCATAGAAAAATGTCGAAAAGAGCATGATATTTATAACGTCAAGACAATGAAGAATGTCGTCCGTACGTGGAAATATCGTTTAAAATTTATGCGTTTCGTGTTATAAATAATTTCACTTTTTTCGTGAAAAAGTCGTTGCCGTTCGAGGCGATACGAAAGAATTTCTGGAAAAAAATCGAGGACAATTTCGGGCGAGGTGAAATATGAAATTTTATGCTATGATATTTGTAGGAAATTAAAAAACTCGAAAACTGCATGCGCGCAGTATGAAGAAACTCGTAGAATATCGAAAAATATGCTAAAAGAAATTGAGCATTTTGATCACTTTGACAAAGTCGAAAGCACAGGAATTTGCAGAAAAATCCGCGATACAGAAATAATCATAAGGTTCTAAATTAACTGCTCTCGATGAGAAAGGAAAAAAAGAAAAGAAAATCAGAAATTTTCGTCCTTAACGCAGCAATGAATAATCCAGCAGCGGGAAAATTAAATCTGGCTGCGAGTTGCCCGGACAACCGAATCGAAATAAATCGACGACGATCGAGGATCGTTATCGTCGTTTCTGAAAGCCTGAGTCCGCGTTATTTTGCATTACTCTCTCTCTCTCTCTCTTTCTCTCTCTATTATACGAGGCAACGCAGCCTTTCTAATATCCGATTGTTGTACGTACAGCATCGACGAAGGCAATTTCATCTGGAAAAAGGGAACGGCATTTATCTGTGCTCGTTCGAATATTTTCCTCTCGCGGACGAGATCCAGAAACGGACATCGTCGCTCTGAACATAACGAGCAAGCTTGCTAGGAATTCGATTCCGTAAGTGGCATCGTTAAATTCTAACCAGCGCATTCGCCGCGCAATTTTCGCCGGTCCGATTCTTTTGCGTGTCGCCATTAACCGACACGCGTTTCTCCAAAGCGAGTACATAACTCGATGCCTGACTTTCTTGACTGTTTTCTAAGCGACATTAACTTAAAGCCCGATTCGTCCCCAAAACATCACTTTTCACCGGTGAAGATCGATCGACGAATCATTTCATACACGTTCGTTTCAGGTAGGATGAAGGGAAAGTTTTGCGTTTACACGGAGAGCTTGAAGTAGCGTAAAGTATAGAAAATTTAATTTTTTTTTTTTTTT
>CAJDYZ010013133.1:25294-43980 GCA_903986555.1 Heterotrigona itama
AATATATTGTATCAATTTTATGGTCTTTTATTATTTTTCGCATCGCTGGACACGCAAGTAATGCCATTTATTAACGTAAGTATCGTATAATGTTTTTTATATGGCCAGAATTACTACGGTAGTCTGGGACGCGAAGTGAGGTTTACATATGACTATTCAAAATATTCGGCATTCATTCTGTAAATACATCATATCTATTTCATGGGCTAATAAGAACGCATAACGGGGTTCACAAGTAATATTTCTTAGTACAAAATATCAACTAATAATATCTATAGCTCCTAAAATATTACAGAGTACAACAACGTGGAATGTTGTGTCAAAGTTTTTCACATTCATTCTGTCAGTATACCGCACCGATTTTATGGTCATATATTATTCTACGCATTGCAGGATTCGGATATTACGGATTTCCGGTACAGGGAATGAGGTTTACATACGGCCACTCAAATTTTCCACATTAATTCCGTCTATATATTTATCGATTTTATTGCCTACTAATATTCAACTCGTCACGGGGATCACAATGAACAACACTTCATTGTACATTTACATCATCCAATATTATCTTCCACGCCTGAAACATCATGGAAATGGATGAGGAATGAAATTAACATATGACCATTCAAAATTACCCACACTCATTCTGTCAATATATCATACCGATTTTATGGCCTAATATTTTACACATCACAGGTGAGGCCGTACTGTATGGGAGAAGCGCAAATTTTCGGAGACGACCAAAGGATACTAAATCGTTGCTTTATATTATAAAATTGTGTTCATTGTGATTCCCGCGATGCATATACTAATGTAAGAAGAACACCAGAATGTTGTAATATATTTATAGAGATAATGTAGAATGTTTTGAATGATCATATGTAAGCCCTTCTCGTACCGGATAAAAATATAATATCGATAATTAAATTTAAATCATTGTTTCATATGATGAATTTTGTTCATTTTGATGAGTGGTCCGTAGAATTATGTAAGAAAATCAGATCGAAATATTGTATTGATGGAATGAATGTAGAAAATTTTAAATGATCATATGTAAGCTTCGTAGGAGGAGAGTACTGCTTCCGGGACGATGAATAATACTAAATCGTTTTCTTATATCGAAAAATTGTGTTCATTGTGATCACCGAATTGCGTAGATTAATATAAGATAACTGGAGGAAGTTAATCCATTGATAACGTGAATGTAGAATATTTTGAATGATCACACGTAAGCCCCGATCCGAGTCGACAGAGCGTATTACTTCGGGGACGATAAATAGTACAAAATCGTTTTTTCATATTAAAGATAGTTTTCATTGCGAAACCCGTGATGAGTAGAATAACAGAAGGCAATCTGAAGGCAACAATCTATTGATAGAATGAATTTAGATTATTTTGAATGATCATTAGTAAGTGCTGATCCGTACCGGAGGAGAATTACATCGGAGAATTTAAATAATACGAAATCGCTCTTTCAAATTAAAAAAATTTCTTTATTACGACACGGTGCGTTGAATAATATAATACCATCACACTGAGATTGTCAATGGACAGTGTGAATGTAGAATATTTTGAATAATCACATGTAAGCCGCGATTCGAACTTCAGCAGGGTGTTACATTGGGGTCGCTAAATAATTCTAAAACGTTAGTTTACATTAACAAATTTCTTCAGTTTGATATCTGCGATGCGTAAAATAGTATAGGAACGTCAGTGCGGAATCGAATGATAGAGTAAATGTACAGTACTGTGAATGATCATATGTATAACCAGATTCGTAACGGAGGAGACTAGCACTTAGGGGACGAAATCACTAAATCGCTGTTGTATATCCAAAGATTGTACATTGTGATCTCCGTGATGCATAGAACAATATAAGACATCTACATCGAGATAATATGTTTACAGAATGAATGTAGAATAATTTGAATGGTCATATGAAAACCTCGATGCGTACAAGGGGAACGTATCATTTCGGGGACGATAAATAATACTGAATCATTGTTTTATATTAAAAAATTTATTCATTTTGTTACACGCGGTTAGTAGATTAATATAAGACCATCAGATCGAAATAATCCATTGATAAAAATAATGAATAATATTTCAAATTATTTTGTGTAAGCCCCGATCAGAACCGTTGGATTGTATAATTTTGGGAAGGATAAATAACACGAATCATTGTTTATATTAAAAAAATTGTTCATTTTGATACTGCCTGTACATAGAACAGTATAAGACAATCAGATCAACATAATGTATTTATTGAATTAATATAAAGTGCTTTGAATGACCGTAGGGAAGCCGCGGCCCATACCCGATGATCGTAATATATATCGGGAACGATTTATAGTACTAAACGTACTAATATTTTTATATTAAATAATTTGTTCACTGTTATCCCCGAGATGCCTAGAATAATATAAGAGAGTCAGAACGAGATAACGTAGAATATTTTGAATGATGATATGTAATCCCCGATCCGTACCGGAGCGTGTAATTCGGGGACGACAAATTATACTAAATCGTTGTCCACGATTAAAATTTTTTAGCATTATTATCCATGTGATGCGTAGAATAATATTAGACCATCAGATTGTGATAATATTATAATAGAATGAATGTAGTGTAATTTGAATGACCATATGTAAGCCCCGATTTGTACCAGAGTATCATATAATTTAGACGACAAATAATATTGGACTTTCGTTATATATTAAGTAATTGTGTTCGTTGTGATCATCGTGATGGGCAGAATAATGTATGACCATTAGATCGGGATAATTCATTTATAGAATGAATGTAGAATATTTAATGTATCTTGTGGAATCAGTATTGAAGAGCGTATTACTTCGGGGATGATATATAATATTGGTCATCATATAATATGTAATTGTTTTCATTTTGATCCCCGCGATTAGGAAAATAATATAAGATAACCAGAGGGGATTAATCCATCAATAGAGTAATTGCAGAAATTTTGAGTTACCATATGTCACCCTCGATCCATACTGGAGCAACGTGTTATGTCGGGAATGAGAAATATTATAGGTCTGTTGTTATATATAAAAAAATTGTGTTTATTCCGATGCCCGCGATGCGCAGGGTAATATAAGACCATCCGATTGAGTTAATATCTTGATAGAATCAATGTAGGAAATTTTGTATAATCATATGTATTCCCCGATTCGTACTGGAGGAGCATATTATTTTGGGGAACATAAATAATACTGGGTCGTCCTTATATACTAGAAACTTGTGTCCATTATGGTCCCCGCGATGTATTTATTAATATAAGACTACCAGATCGAATTGATATACAGACAGATTGTAAGTCTAAAGTTTTGAATTGTCATATATAAACCACATTACACGTACCGGTATACCATAAAGTTCAGGCGTTGTAAATGATATTAGATAATGTTCATATACAATAAAATTGTGTCCAGAGTTATCCACGGAAGCCGTATTATAACATAAAAACATCAGATCATTATATGTTGGCAGAGTTGAAGTCAAAGATTTTGAAGTCACATATGTAAACATCTTTTCAAGTACTGCCAACCCCTAACAATTCGGCCCAGAAAAATAATGTTAGATAATATTTATTTAGCATAAAATTGTGTCCACAGTGATCCCCGCGTCGCTTAGAATTATATATAGCCGTCAGATACATATGATGTATTGAATGAGTGAATTTCGAAACGTTTCAGTGGCATATACAAACCTTATTACAAGTACTGTCACTCCGTAACACTTCAGGCACGATAAATAATATTAGTAGATATATATGTACAAAAGAAAGATTTCATAATGATCGCCGCGATGCTTAGAATGATAGGAGGCCATCAGATCGATATAATATACTGACTGGATGAGTGTCGAAATCTTTGATAGCTTAAATATAAGCCTCGTAATAGAACCCCGTAACATTTTGGGCTCGATAAAAGTAAAGTTAAATGACATTTATGTACAAAGAAATTGTTCTCGTAGTGAACCCCGCGATTCATCGAATAATATAAAGCCATGAAATCGATATGGAGTTGTGACAGAGTAATTGTGGATCATTTTGAAGTGTCATGTATAAACCTTATTCCACGTAATGGAACATTATAATATTTCTGGCATGATAATTAACATCAGATGATATTTATGTACAAATGTATGATGTTCATTGTGAATCCCGTGATATGCAGTATAATGAAAGACCATAAAAACGATATGCTGTCCGAATAAAATGTGAAAAATTTTGAATCGTCCCATGTAAATCTCCACGTAACGGAACAGCGTAACATTTCAGGCTTGATAAATAACGTTAGATTATTTTTAGGAGCAAAAGAAGGGGTTTCATTGTGAATCCCGCTTTACGTAGAAAAATACAAGGCAATAACGTCTTAATTATATAATTTCAGAATGAATGTGGAAAATTTCGAAGTGTTATGTGTAACCTTATATCACTTACCGGAAATCTTTAATATTTCAGAGATGACAAAAAATATTGGATGATATCTATGTCTCAAAAATGTTGTTCATCATTAATCCCGCGATGCGTATAACATGAGACCATAAAATCGATATGATGTTGAGAGAATAAATGTGGAAGTTAAGGAGGGTAAAATGTAGACATCATTTCACGTACTAGAACTACGTAACGTTTCAGGTATGTAAATAATAATAAATCGCATTTATGCACAAAAAATGTTGTTCATTCTAAACACCGCAGTGCGTAGAATAAATTAAGACTATAAAATCGTCATGTTATGTTCACAGAATAAATCTGGAAAATTTGGAGCATAACATGTGAACCTCATTCCACCGGAATTCCGTAATATCTCAGTGTAGATAAATAACATTAGTCGATATACGTGTACAAGCAGTGGTGTCCATTGTGAAATACGTGATACGTAGTGTAATATAAGACCATAAAATCAGTTTGATATATTCACCGAGTGAATATGGAAAATTTTGAACGATCTTATATAAAACTCATTCCAAGTACCGGAAATCCGCTTTATTTCAGACCCGATAATTAATATTATATGATATTCACGTACAAATAAATGGTTTTTATTATTAACAGCAATGCGTAAAATGATATAGGAATATAAAATCGTTGCAGTATATTGACAGAATGAATTTGAAAAATTATGAACGCCCGTATGCAAATCTCTATTCGTGAACCTGGAACATCTCGGGCTCGATAAATATTATTAGATGATATATGTGTACAAAAAATGTAGTTCATTGTGAAATCCGTGATGCGTATAGTGGTATAAGAGCATAAAATCAATATAATATATGGTCCGAACGACTGTGGAAAATTTTGAAATTTCATAACCTCATCCCAAGTACAGGAACTCTTTAATATATTAAGGTACGTTAAATGATAATAGATGATAATTATGTGGAAGAAATTTCTTTTTCATTTTGAACACTGAATTTCACATCATTGTATGAGCCAATAAAATCGATATGATATATTGGTAGAATGAATGTTTAAAATTTTGAACACTCATATGTAGCCTATTTCCACCTACTACAGCCTCGTAACAGTACAGTCCCGATAAATAATATTAGATAATATTTGTATATAAAAGAGGTGTCATTTGTGAACCCCACGATTCGTAAAATACCATAAGTCCATTAAACCGATATGATATAATGACAGTACGAATGTGGAAAATTTTGAATGTTCATATGAAATCCCTCATTTCACGTAAAGAAATACCGAAACATTTCAGGCCGTTTAAGTAACATTAGAAGGTATTTGTGTAAAAAGGTGGTTCTCGTTATGATTCCAGCGATGCTTAGAAAAATATATCACAAGAAATCGATATGACACACTGGCAGAGTGAATGTGGAATAATTTTAAGCGACATATGTAAATATTGCAGCTTTGATAAAAGTCGTTATATCATACTTATGTAGAAATACTGGTGTTCGTTGAGAACCCTGCGCTGCATAGAATTATATAAGACTATAAAATCGGTAGGATAATTCACTGAAAGAATGTAAACAGTTTTGAATGGACATATGCATCATTTCACCTACCAGAACTCCATAATAATTCATGCTGCAATAACAACGTATGACATTTATGTATGGAAAAATGTGTACTTTGGAAATCCCGCGATGTGTAAAAAGATATAAGAGAATAAGATTTATAAGATACATTGACAGAATGAAAGTGGAAAATTTTGAGTAATTGTATGTAAACCTCATTCCACGTACCGGAAATCCGTCACACTTGAGGCATGATTAACAGTGTTAGATGATATTTTTGTACAAAGGTGTACATTGAAGAGAGCAGCAAAACGCGTAGAATAACGTTAGACCATAAAATCTATATGACATATTGGCAGATTGAGTGAGGAATACCTTGAACGGACATATGTAATCATCATTCCATGTACCTGACTTCGGGAACAATAAATAATATTAAATGATATTTATGTAAAAAGAATGCTGTTCATGTGAACCCCGCGATGCGTAGTATTATATAAAACAATAAAATCGATATGATTGTCAGATGGTAGGTTTTATTTTCTCATATGTGTACCTAATTCAACGTACTGGGACTCCGTAACATTTCAGGATCGATAAGTACTATTAGATGAATAGTCTGTACAAAAAATGAAGTTCATTGTGAACCCCGCGATGCGTAGGATAATGTAGGACCATTAAATCGATCTGATATTATATTGACAAAATGAATGTAGAAAGTTTTGTACGTCATAATTAAAATCATTCCACGTATCGGAAATCCGTAATTTTTCAGCCTCGATAAGTTACATTAGATATATATGTAGAGAAATCTGGAGTTCATTTTGAACCCCGCAATGTTTAATAAAATATAAGACCATTAAATCTATATGTTATATTGACAGAATGAATGTCCAAAATGTTGAATGGTCATATGTAACACTTATTCGACGTACTGAAACACCGTAATGTTTCCGGCTAGATAAATAATATTAAATGACATTTATATTCAATACATTTGTTTTCATTGTGATTTTCTCGATGCGCAGAATAGAACAAGACCATCAGAACTATATAATATATTGACAGAATATATGTTGAATGTATAGAATGGTCATATGAAACTACATACCAGGATTTTGTAAAATTTCAGATTCGATAAATAGTATTCGATGGTATTTATGTACAAGCTTGCTAACAGTGATTCCCGCAATGCGTGGTTTAGTAGAAGACCATTACATCAATATGATTCGTGATGAAATTTGTGTCGAAAACCATGAAGTTTAATATGAAAGCATCATTCCACGTACCTGAATTCCTTAATATTACAAACTCGATAAGAAGTATTAGATGATACTTATGTACAATATATTTTGTTCATTGTAATTCCGGAGTTGCTTGGAATATTATAAGATCATCACAACCTTATGATTTATTGACAGAGTAAATGTCGGTTACTTCGAAATGTCATATGTAAACCACATCAAACTTATCGGAAATCAGTAGGATTTGTCGCTCGAAAATTAATATTAGAAAATCTTCAAGTACAATGAAATAGTTTCCATAGGTATACGCAGGATGTGTAAAATAATGTTCGGCCAACAGATAGATATGATGTGTTGCTTGAAAGTATGACGAAAATATTGATGTGACATATGAGAAGCACATATCACGAAACAGAAATTTGTAATACTTCAGGCTAGATAAATAAAACTGTTTAATATTTATGTGCAATAATCTTGTATACATAGTGAAGCCCGCGATGCGTCGAATAATATAAGACAATCAGATACATTATATTTATTGATAAAAATGAATTTCGAAAATTTTGAATGGCCATATGTAAACCTCATTCCACTTGCATTTAAATCGTAATATTTTTCCATAAAGAATGTTAGGTCATTTTCATATACAATGAAATAGCGTAAAAGTCATTCCGGCAAGGCGTAGAATAATATGAAATAATCAGAACGTTACGACATATTGGCAGAATAATTGTCGAAAATTTTAACGTCATAAATGTAAACCTTACTCCACATATTGGCACAGCGTAATATATCAGGTTCAATAAATAGTATTCGACGATATCTATGTACCATAAAATAGTGTACACAGTGACCCCGCGAAACGTAGAATAATATAACACCAAAGAATCGAGATAATATACAGACAGATTTAATTTCGAAAACTTTGAATCGTCATATAAAAGGCCGAACCGTATTTGAGGACCGTCATATTTCACAGTAGATAAATTATGTTTGATCTCCGTTGTAATATAAAATATTCTGATCTTTGCGAATCTTACGATGTGAAGAATAATTGAAGACAATCAGGTAGAGATAATATATAGACAAAAAGAATGTTGTATATAGTGAGCGATTACATATAAGCCCTGAAAAAGTCTAGAGAACCATAAAAAGCCGAGGTTGAGAAGCAATATTTGATCGTCGTTACATATAAAAAAGATTTGTTCATTGTTATACCCGCGATGCTTAGAATAATATAAGAGATTCAGATACAGAAAATCTATTGATATAGTGAAGGTAGAATATTTTGAATGAACATATGTAAGCCTCGATTCGTGCCGGAGGAGCGTATAATTTCGGGGACTATAAAAGACTCTAAATCGTTGTTGTATTTTAAAAAATTTGTTTAGGCTAATCACCGCAATGCGTAGAAAAATATAAGACCATTAGATTGCGATAATCTATTCATAGAGTGAATGTAAAACAATTTGAATGATCATATGTAAGCCAAGGACCAAACCGACGAAGCGTGTAACTTCAAAGACGTAATAGAGTAATACTAAAACGTTGCTATATATTAAAAAATTTGTTTACTGTTATCTCCGCGATGCGTTGAATAACACCATCAGATCGAAGTAATATAATGATGAAATGAATGTAGAATAATTTGAACCAACGTATATAACCCCTGAAACTTACCGGAAGAAAGTATTACTTCGGGGACGATAAATAACAATAAATCGTTGTTTTATATTAAATAATTTGTTCATTTTGATAGCCGCGATGTGTAGAATAATATAAGACCATCAGATAGAGGTATTATATTGGTAGAATGAATGTATAATATTTTGAATGATCATATGTTAGCGTCGAACTTTACCGGAAGAGCGTATAATTTCGGAGGCAATAAATAATAAATTGTTGTTTTATATTAAGAATCCGTTCATTGTGATCCATGCGATGCGCAGAATAATTTAAGACCATCAGAGTGTACAATTTATTGATACAGTGAATGTAGAGTGTTTTGAATGATAATATGTATGCACCGATCTGTACCGAAGAATGGTATTATTTCGGGGAAGATAAGTAACTTTAAGCGTTGATTAATATTACAAAATTTGTTGATAGTGTTCCCCGTTATGCGGAGAGTAATATAAAGCCATCAGAAGTAGATAATCTATTCATAGAGAGAATGTAGAACGTTACCAATCATCAAATCTAGGCCCCGATAGTTACAAGAGAATCGTGTAATTTCGAGGACGATTAGTAACACTAAAACGCCGTTATGTATTTAAAAACTGTTCATTGTGATCCCTGAGATGCATAGAATGATATCAGATCGGAGTAATATATTGATAAGATTGATTTTGAATTATTTGAATGATCACACGTAAGGCCCTAACCGATCTCCCCCCGCCAGTGAAGCGTGTAACTGTGAGGGACAATTAATAATAGTAAATCGTTGTTTTACATTAAAAAGTCTTTTCATTTTGATAGCCGTGACGCGTGGAATAATATAAGACAACCCGTTCAAGATAATATACGTGTGTGCGTGCGCGTGTGTAGAGTGAAGGTAGAATATTTTGAATGATCATATGAAAGTAACAATAAATACCGGAAGAGCGTATTACATCGGGGATGATAAATAACGCTAAATATTTATATTAAAAAACTTGTTTATTTCGATACCCGTGATCAGTACAATAATATAAGACCATCAAATCGAGATAATATATTGACAAAATGAGTATAGAATAATTTGAATGATCACTTATAACCCTGGGTCGTAACGGAAGAGCGTATTACTTCGGGGACGAAATATAATATTCGATTGTAGTTATAAATTAAATAATTTTATTTGTTGTATCCTCCGCTATGAGTAGAATATTATAAGACGATCAGAATGAAATAGTTTCGTGATAGAGTGAACTTGGGACATTTCGAAAAATCATATGTGAGCCCCGAAACTTACTGGAGGATCCTATTATTTAGGAGATGATAAATAGCAATGAATCGTTGTTTTATATTTAAAAATTCGTTCATTTTATACTCGCGCTGTGTATAATGAAACAAGACAATAAGATCGAGATGTTATATTGATAAAATGAATGTAGAATGTTTTGAATTACCATATGTACGCCCCGGTCCGTAACGGAGGAAAGAATAATTTCGGGTTCGATAAATAATGTTTAATCTTCGTTATATATTAGAAATTGTGTTCATTGTCATCCTATCGATGCATGGATTAATATAACACCACCAGAGTGATATAATCTATTGATAGTGTGAATGTAGGATATATTGAATGGTCATATGTTTGCCCCGATAAATACAGGAAGACCGTACATTTCGGTGACGATAAATAACACCAAGTAGTTGTTTTACATCAAGAAATTTGTTTATTTTGAAACATGCGTTTCGTAGAATAATACATCCGATCGAAATAACATATTATTAGAAAGTAGAGCATTTTGAATGATCATATGTAAGCCCCGATACGTAAAATAGGAGCGTTTTATTTCGGGGACGACAAATAATACTGAATCGTTGTTTTATATTAAAAAATTTGTTCTTTTTGATACACGCGATGCGTAGAATCATAAGACAATCAGATCTGCGTACTATTGGTAGAATGAATGTAGAATCTTTTGAATGTTCATATGCCCCGACCCGTATCGGAGTAGCGTATCATTTCGGATACGGTAAGGAATAATTAAACGTTGTTTTATGTTCATAAACCGTATATTTACATTCTTAAAATTATACGCTCCTCCGGTACGGATCGGGGCTTACATATAATGCTTTAAAGAATTGTACATTCCCTCTATTAACTGATTACCCAATGTGATGGTCTTATATCATTCTACGCATCGCAGGATTGCAGTGAACACAATTTTTTATATATAACGACGATTTATTATTATTTATCGCCCCGAAAAAATACGCTACTCCGGTAAGGACGGGTCTTACACATTATCATTCAAAATATTCTACATTCATTCTAAAATTATATTATCTGTAACTGATGGTCTTATATTCTTCTTCGCATCGCGGTGATTACAATTCTTTAATACCCGACAACGACATAATATTATTTATCGTCCACAGAAGTAGGGCGCTCTTGTATGGTCTCATTCAAAATATTCTACATTCATTCTACCAGTATCCTGTCGCGATATGGTGGTATTAATGCTTCTACGCATCGCGCGTATCAAAAAAAAATGTACAAATTTTTTAATATAAAACAACGATGTAGTATTTCTTATCGTCCTCGAAATAATACGGTCCTCAGATATGGTCTAACATATGATGATTCAAAATATTCTATATTCACGATAATATTCTATATTCGAGATAATATATTTCACTCTGTCAATATATTATCTCAATTTGTTCTATTCCTATTATCATATCGCAGGCATGACAATGAAGAAATTTTTAAGTATAAAACACCGATACAGATTTACATACCGTCCCCATAATTATATGCTTCTCCGGTACTCATGGAACCATACGTATTATCATTCAAAGTATCCTACTTACATTCTATCAATATATTACCTCGATGGTCTTATATTATTCTACGTATCGCTGAATCTCAACATTTTTAAGAATATAAAACAACTATTCACTATTCCTTATCGTCCCCGAAAACATACGCTCGACCGTTACATGTCGAGTCTTACATATGATCATTCTAAGTATTCTACATACATTCTATCAATAATTATATCGATCTGATCGTCTCGTGTTATTCTACGTATCGCGGGTTCCGAATGAATAATTTTTTTAAATATAAAAAAACGAGTTATCATTATTTATAGTCCAGGAAATTGTACGCACTTCCGGTATCGACTGATGATAACAGATAAAAATTCAAAAATTTCTAGCTTCATTCTATCAATATATCACCTCGATCCGATTTCCTTATGTTATCCAATGCATCGCGGGAATCACAATTTGTCAATTTTTAAAATATAAAGCAACTATTTAATATTATTGATCTTCCCCGAAATGACTCTGTCTCTCCGGTTTGGTTCGGTGCTTACATGTGATGGTTCAAAATATTCTACATTCATTCTGTCAGTATATTATCTCGATGTCGTCTATAACTGTTCTACGCATCTCGGGCATCAGAGTGAACAAATTTTTTAATATAAAACACCAATTTAGATTTTTTTATCGTCCTCGAAACTGTTCGCTCCGCCAGTGCGGATCAGGGCTTACTAATGGATTTGAAAATATTCTACATCATTCCATCAATATATTATCCGGAATGGATGATTTTATATCTTTCTACGCATCTCGGGGAACACAGAGAACTCAATTTTTTATATATAACGTTTATCATATATTGTTTATCGTCCTCGAAATTATACTCTTCTTCGGTACGGGTAGGTACTTACATTTGTTAATTCAAAATATTCTTTAGTCACTTTATCAATAAATTATCTCACTCTGATTGTATTATATTTTTCTACGCGTCATAGGGATCGGGCCTTACATATGATCATGCGAAATATTCTACATTAATTTTACCAATATATTAACTCGATCTGATGCATCAAAATGAAATAATTTTTAAATTTAAAACAGAAATTTATTATTACTTTTCGCCCCCGAAATTTAATGACCATCCTATAGTGTCTCACGTATGTTCATCCAAAATATTATACATTCACTCTATCAATTGATTACCTCCCTCAAGTCTTATATCATTGAACGTATCTCGGGTATTAAAATGTACAAGTTTTTTAATATAAAACAACGGTTAGTATTATTTACATTACCTGGGATAACACGCACCTCTATTACGGTTCGGTGTTTACATATGACTCGACAAAATATTCTACATTCCCTCTACCATTGGATTAACACCATCTGGTCATACATTATTCTATGCTTCTCGGGGATGACAATGAACACTATCTTTTAATATAAAACAATGATATAGAATTATTTATTGTCTACGAAATAATTCGCTCTACGGATAAAGATCGTGACTTACATCATTTAAAATATTCTACATTAATTCTATCAATTCCATATCTTGATGACATGATCTCATATTATTTTAAGCTTCGCGGAGATCATAATGAACACTATATGTAAAACAGCTATTTAGAATTATTTACTGTCTCCGAAGTTGTACGCTCCTCTTGATCGGGGCTTATATAAAATCATTCAATATATTTTACATTCACTCTATCAACAGTTTATCTCGATCTGATGTTTTTATATCATTCTATGTATGGCGGGAATCGCAATAAACACAATTTCTCAATACATAACTTTAATCTAATAATCCAATAATATTTATGGTTCTCGAACTAACACGCTCCTCAGGTAGGGTTCGGTGCTTGCATAAGGTCATACAAAATTTACTACGTTATTTCTACCAACATATTATTTCTATCCGATGGTCTTGTAATATTCTACGCATCGCGGAGATCACAATGCATACAATTTTTTAATATATCAACGATCCAATATAATTTATCGTCCCAGTAATGTTTCGCTCTTCCGGGACTGATCGGGGCTTACATACGATCATTCAAAGTATTCTACATTCTTCTCAGCGATACCGTGATCTAATGGTCTTATATAATTCTGCGAATCGCGGAAATCACATACTTTTTAATGTAAAACAACGATTTAGTCATGTTTATCGTTAATTGTACGCTCCTCCTGTACGGAAGGATTACATATGATCATTAAAAATATTCTACATTCACTCTATTAATAGATTACCTCGATCTGATGGTCTAATATTATAATTTATGCATTGCAAGGACCACAATCGACAAATCTTTCTATATATAACCACGATTTAGTATTATTTATCCTTCCCGAAATAATACGTTCCTCTAGAACGCATCGGGGCTTTTATATGGTCATTCAAAATATTCTATATTCAATCCATCAATAGATTATCTGCCTCTGATGGACTTATATTATTCTGCGAACCGCGGGGTCATAATGGACACAATTTTTTAATATATAACGGTGGTTCAATATTATTTATATTCCCCGAAGTATGCTCCTATGGTACGGATTGAGGCTTACATATGAACAGTCAAAATATTTTACACTATTTACATTTGTATATTATATCGATCTGATGATCTTGTATTATGCCACTCATCGCGTGGATCTTTGTTAATATAAAACAACGATTTAATATTGTTTATCATCCACAAAATGATACGTTCCACATCCAGATCGAGGACTACATAAAATAATTCAAATAATTCTTCATTCACTCTGTCAATAGATTTACTCCCTCTGTTGGTCTTATATTATTTTACGCATAGCGAGGACTCCTCCGGTATATATCGAGGCTAACATATGTTCATTCAAAAAATTCTACATTGATTCCATCAATATATAAAATTCCTCTTATGGTCTTATAATATTCTACGAATCGCAGTTATAAAATGAGCAAATTTTTTGATTTAAAACAGCTATTTAGTATTATTTATCGTCAATGAAGTTATAAGCTCCTCCTCTATGGATCAGGGCTTACATATGATCATGTAAAATATTTTGCACTCATACTGTCAATGGAGGAGGAATAATATACTTCCCGTGAGGAGTAGAATAATATAAGACACTGTCAATATATTATATCGATCTTGTTGTCTTATATTATTCTATTCCTCGCGGGAATCACAAAGAACATACCTTTTAACAGAATGAATGTGAAATATTTTAATGTGTCAACATCACGTTCGCATTCGGTAGAATTTCAGGGCCGATAAAGTATATTAAATGACATTTTAATATAAAAAAATAGAGTCCATTAAAAGCAACGCGATGGGTAGAATAATATAAGACCATATGATAAAACTGAAAACAATATGATAAAATAACAGAATGTATGTGGAAAATTTTAAATGTACAAATATAAAATTAATTTTATCTACCGGAACTCCATAACGTTTCATGCTATATAAAAAATATTGAATACTATATATGTCCACAGAATTGATGTTCATTGTGAACCACGCGCTGCATACGAAAATATAATGCCATAAAATCGGAATGATATATGAACAAAATGAGTGTCGAAAATTTTGAATTGTCATATGTATAACTCATTCCACGTAACGGAACTACGTAACAATTTAGGCACGATAAATGATGATTTTATATGTACAAAGAAGTGGTGTTCATTGTGAACCCCGCGATGCGCAGAAGAATATAAGACCATCAGATCGGGACATTATATTCCCCGAATGGGAGTCGAAAATTTTGAACCATCATATGTAGGATGCGAAACTTATCGTTGGAACGTAATATTTTGGCGACGATAAACAACATTAGATACTCGTTATATATTAAAAAGGACTACTCGTTATGTCCCCGCAGTGCATAAAACAAGACTGTAAGGTAGAAATAATATACTGACAGTTTAATTTCGATGATTTTTCGATATGTGACCATCGAACCGTACCATTAGACCATTTTTTTTCGAGGTCAATGAAAAATATTATATCGTAGTTATATTAATAAATCGACTTCAATGCGATCCCCGCGATGTGCAGATTAATATATGACGATCAGACCGATATAACATACTAGCAGAATGAATGTCGAAAAATTAGATTTGTCATATATAAGCCCCCTACCGTACCATACGACTGAAATATTATGGGGTCGTTAATAACATTAGATAGTCGATATATATGAAAAATTGTGTTCATTGATATCTCCGCGATGCGTAGAGTAACATGAGACCATCAGATCGAGAGAACATATTGATACACATAATGCCCAAGATTTTGACAGGCATTTTGTAAGCTACGAAACATAGGAACGTATCAATTCGTGCTAGATGAATAGTATCAGTTCGTCGTTATATTATAATGCGTAGAATACTACAGCACCGATAGAGCGAGATAATCTATTGGTAGAGTGAATATTTCAAATGAGCATGTGTAAGCACAGACCCGTACTGGAGGAGCGTATTACTTCGGGGTCGACAAATAATTCCTAATCGTTGCTCATCATTAAAAATAGTGTCCTTTGTAATTAACGTGATGCGTAGAATAATACCATCAGAAGAAGATAATCTAATGGTAAAGTGAATACAGAATATTTTGAAAGATCATGTGTAATCCCCGATCATTACCGGAGGAATATTGTTTCGAAGACGATAAATAATACTGAATCGTAGTTTTATGTTAAAATATATGTCCCTTATGATACCAGCGAAGCAAATAATATAACACAGTCTAATCGAGATAATATATAGATAAAATTATTGTAGAATATTTTGAATGATCATACGTAAGCCTCGATCCGTACAGTAGGAGCGTACAATTTCGGGGACGGTAAATAATACTGAATCGTTTTTTTCATATAAAAAATTTGTTCATTGTGATACTCGCGATGCGTATTATAATATAAATAATCGGAAAGAGATAATCTACTGGAAGAGTGATTGTAGAGTACTTTGAGTGATCATATGTGAGCCTCAATACGTACTGGGAAGCGTCTAATTTCGGGGACAATAAATAATACTAAATCGTTCCTTTATAATAAAACGATGCGTAGAATAATATAAGACCATCAGAGCGGGATAATGTGCTAACAGAATGATTGCAGAGTATTTTGAATGATCATATGTAGTTCCTGCACCCTATAAGAGGAAAGTATATAACTTCGGGTCGATAAATAATACTAAATCCTTGTTTTATAGTAAAAAATGTTTTCATTCTAATACCCGAGAAGCGCAGAATAAAATAAGGTAATCAGACCGATATTATTTATTGATAGAATAAATGTAGGATATTTGAGTTATCAAAAGTAAGCTCCGATCGTTATCAGTGGAGCGTATTACACCAGGGACGATAAATAATAATGGATGGTCGTTACATATTTCAAAGAATTTTAATTTTGATACTTGCGATGCGTAGAATAACACAAGAACATCAGATTGAGATAATATATTGATTGAATGAATTTAGAGCGCTTTGAATAATCGTATGTAAGCTCTGGTCAACAACGCCGTAGCGTTTTATTTCGGGGACGATAAATAATATTGGATTGCTTTTACAAATTAAAAAATTGTGTTCATTGCGATACCCGCTATGCGTAGAATAATATAAAACAATCAGAACGAGATAAATATAGAGTAAAAATAATATATTATGTTTATATATGTTAACATAAATAAACCTCGACACGTACCGCAGAAACGTATTTTTTCGGGGAAGATAAATAAGATTGGATTGTCGGTATATATTTAATACATGGTTTTATTGTCTTGTATTATTCAATGCATCGCGGGGTTCATATTTTTGTGAGCCCCATATTTTTACATAAATATCATCTAATATTATTTATCGGACCTGAAATATTATGCACTTCCAGTACGTGGAGTTTAACATTTGATAATTTCAAGTCTTCCACAACACACTGTTAGTACATCATATCGATTTCATGGTCCTATAATATACTATGCATCGCGTGGTTCACAATGAACATTTTTTGTACATGAATATCATCTAATAATGGTTATCTAGCCCAAAATGTTACCGACTTTCTGTACGTAGAATGAGGTTTATATACTACAGTTCAAAATATTCCACATTCATTTTGTTAATACATCATATCGATTATATTGTTTTATATTATTCTACGCATGGCAGAGTTCACAATGAACTCCATTTTTTAATATATAGCGACAATCTAATATTTTTTATAGACGCTGAATTATTACTTACTTCCGTTAATTTTTGAGGCCTATAAGTGACTTATAATTTGGGACGTAAATTCTAACAATATGTTGCACTTATCTCTCTGTCTCATATTACTCTGCGCATTGCTCGAGTTGCTATGACAGAAATTATTTAATATATAACGAGCTCCTTATATTATTTATTGATATTGAAGTAATACTATAATGGTGCGTGGAATGCATATGCTCTATGAAAATTATCGACATTCACAATATCAATAGGTTATCTCATACTAATTGTCATTTATTTATTCTACTCATCGCAGGGATCGCAATGGACACGATTTTTTATTATAAAACGACTATCTAATTTATCGCCCCTGAAATATTTCGGACGGTACGACCTCCGGGACGTTTCGGCTCTTATATGTGACTATTCAAAATTTTTGACAAATTCTGTCAACGAATCATATGCATCTAACGTTCTTATACTATTCTCCTAATCACGGGTGTCACTATGAACATTGTATGTTAATATATAACGACGGTCTATCATTATTTATCGTGAAGTCCAGTTATAATAAAATATAATTTCGATTTCATTGTCTTATTTTATTCTAATCATTGCAGGGTTCACAATGAACACCATTTTTTGTACATATTAGTCATCGAGCCAGAAACATTACTGAGTTCCGGTACGTGGTATACGACGTACATATACTCGGTAAAAATTTACGACATTCATTATCCCGATATATTATATTGATGTGATT